>PVJO010002442.1:0-111317 GCA_004026905.1 Hystrix cristata
GCCATTGAAATTGAAGAGGTAATTAAAAACCTACCAACAAAGAAAAGCCCAGGTCCTGATGGTTTCACAGCTGAATTCTACAATAAATTCAGAGAGGATCTAATACCACTACTCCTCAAACTCTTTAATGAAGTTGAAAAGGAAGCAGTACTTCCAAAATCAATCCTGGAAGCAAGTATTACCCTGATACTAAAATCAGAAAAAGATCCCATCAAAAAAGAGAACTACAGACCAATTTCTCTAATGAACATAGATGCAAAAATTTTCAATAAGATACTGGCAAACAGAATGCAACAGATTATCAAGAAGATTCTACACTACGACCAAGTAGGATTCATCCAAGGAATGCAGGGATGGTTCAACATATGCAAATCAATATATGTAATACACCATATCAACAGAATCAAAGATAAAAATCACATGATCATCTCAATAGATGCAGAAAAAGCATCTGATAAAATCCAACACCCATTCATGATAAAAAAACACTACAGAAATTAGGAATAGATGGTCTATATCTAAATCTGATAAAAGCTATCTATGACAAACCAACGGCCAACATCACAGTAAATGGTCAGAAACCTGAAGCTTTCAGACTAAAATCTGGAACAAGACAAGGCTGTCCACTATCACCACTATTATTCAATATAGTTCTAGAAACATTAGCCAGAGCAATCAGGCAAGAGAAAGAATAAAAAGAATAAAGATAGGAAAGGAAGAAGTTAAACTATTATTTGCAGATGACATGACACTCTACATAGAAGACCCTAAGAATTCCACCAAAAAAACTTCTAGATTTAATAGCTAAATTCAGTTGTGTAGGTGAATACAAAGTCAACACCTAAAAGTCAATAGCATTCCTATATACCAACAACAAACTCACTGAGAAAGAAACAATGGAAGATATTCCTTTCACAGTTACATCCAAAAAAATGAAATACTTAGGAATCTATCTAACAAAACAAGTAAAAGATCTTTTCATTGAAAACTACAGCACTCTAAAAAAGGAAATTGAAAGGGATTTCAGACAATGGAAAGATATCCCATGTTCGTGGGTAGGAAGAACTAACAGTGAAAATGGCCATACTTCCTAAATTACTATACAGATTTAATGCAATTCCAATCAAAATTTCAATAACATACTTCACAGAATTAGAAAAGGCAATCATGAAATTTATCTGGAACCAGAAGAGACCAAGAATAGCAAAAACAATTCTGGGCAACAGGAATAAGGCAGGGGGCATCACAGTCCCCAACTTGAAATTATATTATAAAGCTTCTGTGATAAAAACAGCATGGTATTGGCACGAAGACAGACCCAAGGACCAATGGAACAGGCTAAAAGATACAGAAATAACTCCAAACACACTCAAAGATCTCATCTTCGACAAAGGAGCCAAACACCCTCACTGGAAGAAAGAAAGCCTCTTTAATAAATGGTGCTGGAAAAATTGGCTTATCACATGCCAAAAACTATAACTAGATACATGTCTGTCACAATGTATTAAGCTAAAATCAAAGTGGATCAAAGAATTAAACATTAAAACATAAACACTAAATCTCCTGGAGAATAAAATAGGAACTCTTGAAGACATAGGGATTGGAAAAAAAATTATGAACAGAACTCAGACTGCACGGGAAACAAAACAAAGAATCAATCCTTGGGACCACATCCTTTGAAGAGGCTTTTGCACAGCAAAAGAAATTACTAATAGAGTTGAGGAAAAAATCACAGACTGGGAGAAAATTTTTGCCAGCTGTCCGTCAGACAAAGATCTAACATCAATATATAAGGAACTCAAAAAAATCAAACCCCCCAAATTTAAGGACCCTATCCAAAAATGGGCATCTGAAATGAATGAACATTTCTCAGATGAAGAAATAAAAGTAGCCAATAAATATATGAAAAAATGTTCAACATCATTGGTCATTTGAGAGATGAAGATCAAAACAACACTAAGATACCATCTCACACCAGAAAGAATAGCTATTTTTTCAGCAAGAACATGTATTGCTTATGTATATATAATGATTACATTCATCTCATTTATTTTGTACCTGTACATGATGCATCTTGGTTTTCCCCCCTCTTCCCCATCCCTCCCCTCTGTTCCCTCTATGCCTATTTACAGCAGGTTTATTCACATTTCTCCATGAATTCCCTTTCCCCTTTCTTTCCTTTTTTCCCCTTCCTGCTTTTCCCCCTTCTCTCTAGTTTTCCTCTCCTTTGTATATTATCTTCCTATTATATCTCTTACACCTCTTTGCATATTTACACTTAGGGTTTCTCATATTAGAGAAACAATTCGATGTGTATTCATGAGTGTCTGATTTATTTCACTTAGTAGTATGTTCTCAAGGAACATCCATTTACATACAAATAACCCTAGTTTATCCTTTTTTATGGCGGTATAGTACTCCATTGTGTAGAAAAAACACATCTTCTTTAGCCATTCATTGGTTGTTGGGCATTTAGGTTGTTTCCAAGACTTAGCTATTACAAATTGTGTTGCTATAAACATGGTTGTGCACACATCTCTATGATATGATGATTCCAATTCTTCTGGGAAGATCTCCAGTAGGGGAATAGCTGGATCAAATGGAACCTCTAGTTCTAATTTTTTGAGGAATCTCCATATTGATTTCCATAGTGGCTGGACCAGTCTACATTCCCACCAACAATGGAGGAGGGTTCCTTTTTCCCCACAGCCCCACCAGCATTTGTTATTGGTTGATTTTTTTCATAAGCGCGGTTCTTTCTGGAGTGAAGTAGAATCTTAACGTTGTTTTGATTTGCATCTCTCAAATGACTAGTGATGTTGAACACTTTTTCATATATTTGTTTGCTATTTTAATTTCTTCATCTGAGAAATGTTTATTCATTTCAGATGCCCATTTTTGGATTGGATCTTTAAATTTGGGAGGTTTAATTTTTTTGAGTTCTTTGTATATTCTAGATGTTAGACCTCTGTCTGATGGATAGCTGGCAAAAATTTTTTCCCAGTCTGTGGGTTTTTGCCCTACTCTATCGGTGATTTCTTTTGCTGTGCAAAAGCTTTTTAATAGCATGTGGTCCCAAGCACTGATTCTTTGTATTGTTTTCCGTGCAGTCTGGGTTCTGTTCATAAAATTTTTCCCTACCCCTGTGTCTTCAAGGGTTCTTCCTATTCTATTCTCCAGTAAATTTAGTGTTTCTGTTTCAATGTTTAGATCTTTGATCCACTTTGATTTTAGTTTAGTACATGGTGAGAGACTTGCATCTAGTTTTAGTTTTCGGCATGTGGCCAGCCAATTTTCCCAGCACCATTTGTTAAGAGGCTATCTTTCTTCCAATGAGGGTGTTTGGCTCCTTTGTCGAAGATAAGGTATTTGAGTGTGTTTGGTGTGGTTTCTGCATCCTCCAATCTTGGGTCTGTCTTTTTTGCCAGTACCATGCTGTTTTTGTCACTGTAGCTTTATAGTATAGTTTTAGGTCGGGAACTGTGATGCACCCTGTCTTTCCCCTGTTGCTTAGGATTGTTTTTGCTATTCTTGGTCTCTTTTGGTTCCAGATGAAATTCATGATTGTCCTTTCTAGTTCTTTGAAGTATGTTGGTGGTATCTTGATTTGAATTGCATTAAATCTGTATAGTAATTTAGGAAGTATAGCCATTTTCACTATGTTGGTTCTTCCTACCCAGGAACATGGGCTATCTTTCCATTTTCTGATATCCCTTTCAATTTCCTTTTTTAGTGTGCTGTAGTTTTCAATGTTAAAATCTTTTACTTCTTTTGTTAGATAGATTCCTAAGTGTTTTTTTTTGTGTGTGTGCAATTGTGAAAGGTATACCATCTGTTATTTCTTTCTCAGTGGGTTTATTGTTTGTGTATAGGAATGCTATTGACTTTTGGGTGTTGACTTTGTATCTGGCAACGTAACTGAATTTTGTTATTAAATCTAGAAGTTCCTTGGTGGAGTTTTTTGGGTCTTCTATGTAGAGTATCATGCCATCTGCGAACAACGATAGTTTCACTTCTTCCTTTCCTATCATTATTCCTTTTATTTCTTTCGCTTGTCTAATTGCTCTGGCTAATGTTTCTAGAACTATGCCGAATAATAGTGGTGATAATGGTTAACCTTGTCTTGCTCCAGATTTTAGTGTGAAAGCTTCCAGTTTCTGTCCATTTAGTGTGATGCTGGCCATTGGTTTGTCATATACGGCTTTTATCAGATTTAGATATACACCATCCATTCCTATTTTCTGTAGTGTTTTTATCATGAATGGGTGTTGGATTTTGTCAAATGCTTTTTCTGCATCTATTGAGATGATCCTGTGATTTTTGTTTTTGATTTTGTTGATATGGTGTGTTACATATATTGATTTGCATATGTTGAACCATCCCTGCATCCCTGGGATGAATCCTACTTGGTCGTAGTGTACAATCTGCTTGATAATTCGTTGTATTCTGTTGGCCAGTATCTTATTGAAAATTTTTGCATCTATGTTCATTAGGGAGATTGGCCCATAGTTCTCTTTTTCAGTTGGATCCTTTTCTGGTTTTAGTATCAGGGTGATGCTTGCTTCCAGGAATGATTTTGGAAGTATTGCTTCCTTTTCAATTTCATTGAAGAGTTTGAGGAATAGTGGTACTAGATCATCTTTAAATTTCTTGTAGAATTCGGCTGTGAAGCCATCAGGACCTGGGCTTTTCTTTGTAGGTAGATTTTTAATTACCTCTTCAATTTCGATGGCTGATATTGGTTTATTAAGTGTTCCTATCTCTTCTTGGTTTATTTTTGGTAGTTCATATGTTTCTAAGAATCTGTCCATTTCTTCAGTGTTTTCCATCTTGTTTGAGTGTAGGTTCTTAAAGTAGGTGTTGATGATCCTTTGAATTTGTGATGAGTCAGTTGTGACTTCACCCTTTCCATTTTTTTATTGCATGAATTGGGGTGTTTCTTTCCTTTTTTTGATAAGGTTGGGTAGGGGTTTGTCTATTTTGTTTAGTCTTTCAAAGAACCAACTCTTTGATTCATTGATTGTTTTTTTGGTCTCAATTGCATTTATTTCAGCTCTGATCTTAATAATTTCCTGCCTTGTATGAGCTTTGGGTTTGATTTGTTCTTCTTTTTCTAATTGTTTGAGGTTCAACATTAAGTTGCTTATTTGAGCTTTTTCTGTCTGCTTGATGTGGCAATTAAATGTGATAAAATTCCCCCATAGCACTGCTTTCATTGTATCCCATAGGTTCCAGTATGTTGTATTGTCATTCTCATTTAACTGTATAAATTGCTTAATTTCTTCTTTAATTTCTTCTGTAACCCAGCTGTTGTTTACAAGGACATTATTTAGTTTCCATGTGTTTATGTGGTTTTTTTTTTTTTTTTTGGTTTCTGTCACCATTGAATTCTAGTTTCATTGCACTGTGGCCTGACAGTATGCATGGGATAATTTCAATTCCCTTACATTTACTTAAGTATCCTTTATGAGCTAGTATGTGGTCTATTTTGGAAAACAACCCATGTGTTGCTGAGAAGAATGTGTATTCACTGTTGTAGAGTAGAGCACTCTGTAGACATCTGCTAAGCCCATTTGTTCACAGAGTTGATTCAGTTCTGATGTTTCTTTGTTAATTTTCTATCTGGTTGATCTGTTTGTGACAGTGGGGTGTTGAAGTCTCCCGTTATAATTGTGTTAGTGTTTATTTGATCTTCCATGTCTCTTAATATTAGTTTTATGAATTTGGGTGCCCCAATATTTGGTGCATAATTATTAATGATATTTCTTCCTCTTGGAGTTTTCCCTCGAGAAGGATGTAATGGCCATCTTTGTCCCTCTTGATTAGTCTTGGTTTGAAGTTTACTTTGTCTGAGATTAGGATAGCTACCCCTGCTCTTTTCTGGGTTCTTGTTGCATGAAATACTGTTTTCTATCCTTTGATTTTCAATCTATGCATTTCCTTTGGGGTTAGATGTGTCTCTTGTATGCAGCATATTGCTGGATCTTCTTTCTTGATCCATTCTGCTAGCCTGTTTCTTTTGATAGGTGAGTTGAGCCCATTTATATTGATGGTTACAGCAGTTATGTATTGACTCATCTTTGCCATGTAACTTTTCTGTTGGTGGTTCTGTGTTTCACCTCAGTTTAACTGCTTGTCTTACCTGGTGGGTTTTTATTAGTGTCCTTGTAATTAGAGTTAACACTTTCCTTTTCCAGGATCTCTTTCAAGATATTTTGTAGAGGTAGTTTGGAGGTCATAAATTTCTTCAGTTGTTCTTTGTCTTGGAAGCATCTTATTTCATTGTTGAATTTGAAAGATGGTTTGGCTGGGTACATCAATCTGGGTTAGAGATTGCTTTCTTTTAAGGCTTGAAATACTTTGCTCCAGGCTCTCCTTGATTTAAGGGTTTGTGTAGAGAATTCTGCTGTGATTCTGATGGGTTTACCTTTATAGGTGATTTGGTTTTTTTCTCTAATTTTCAGTATTCTGTTCTTTTCATTGTCACTAATTGCTGATCTGTCTTCTAGGTCTGAGATTCTATCTTCGCTCTCAGCTGGCTGCGTATACTTTCCAGTGAGTTTTTGATATCTTGCATAGCTGTTTGGATCTGTTTCATGGGTTCCATTTCTTTGCTAAGTTGAATGTTCAAGTTTTCCATTGTTTTTCTAAGCTCCTCTGTTTTTTTTATCTGCATCTACCCTGAACTTAAGCAAATCTTTCATTATGCTTGTCATCTCTTTTTTGACTTGGATAATTATTTCTTGTCTGATGTTCTCTATAGCCACGCCTATCTGCTTTTCAACTTCTGCTGCTATCATATCTGAGAGTTTGATTGGGTGACTTCTGATTTCCTCTATGTCATTGTCTGTTGCATCTGTTCTGGGTGAGTTGGGGGTCTGGGGTTGTGTTTTGCTTCTATGTCTCGTCATTTTCTTTGTATACATATGTACTTTACTCCTCTTAGTTTGTTCTCTGTGTTGGTTTGACGTTTTCTTTGTGGGAGGTTAAATTAAGATAGGTAATAGGTTTCTCTTAGGGAATGTCTGTATTTATGCTTTCTTTTGGGTATATGGAGTTCTTGGCTCCTATGACCTTTATGTCTCCAGTACTGTCTTCAGTGACAAGGTCATGGTTGGCTCTACTTGGTGTTGGTGGCTTGGAAAAGGGGAAAGATATAGAAAGTAACAAAGGAAATCTAAGAAATGGAGGAGGAGGAGGAGAAGAAAAAAGAGGGGGGTGGGGGACCAGCACCAGCACGTTGATGGACATAGACCCTGCCGGCACGCAGGCCCACGTTGTGCCCAGGGTGGAACAGCTTGGGCCGTGGGCGTGGTCTTCTGTCCAACGGGGAGGACCCTCACCTGTGGCGTGGAATCCCCGCAGTCAGGCAGCTGGCTGTGCTCTTCCCGGATCCCCAGGGAAGGCCCAGTGGCTTGGAGGCAGCCGGCCCACATTGTGCCCGGGGTGGAACCAGAAAGAATAGCTATTATCAAGAAATCAACCAATAACAAGTGCTGGTGGGGCTGTGGGGAGAAAAGAACCCTCCTCCACTCTTGGTGGGAATGTAGACTTGTCCAACTACTGTGGAAATCAGGGTGGAGATTCCTCAGAAAACTACAACTAGGGGTTCCATTTGACCCAGCTATTCCTCTGCTTGGTATCTTCCCAGAAGAATTAAAATCATCATATCACAGTGATATATGCACAACCATGTTCATAGCAGCACAATTTATAATAGCTAAGTTTTGGAAACCACCTAAATGCCCAACAACCAATGAATGGCTAAAGATGATGTGGTTTTTCTGCACAATGGAGTACTATACCGCCATAAAGAAGGACAAACTAGGGTCATTTGTATGTAAATGGATGTTCCTTGAGAACATACTATTAAGTGAAATAAATCAGACACTTACTGGTACACATTGAATTGTTTCTCTGATACGAGAAACCATAAGTGCAAATAAGGACAAAGGGGTATAATAGATATTATGAAAAAAAAATAGTATTCAAAAGAGAACTAGATAGGGAAAAGGGGGATAAATAAGGAAGGTTAAAAGAAAAGATGAAAGAAAAAAATGGAAAGATGTAAATAAACTTGTTGCAAATAGAGAGGGGTGGGTGAATGCAAGGGAGGGGAGGGGAAGAGGGGGGAAAACCAAGATATATCATGCACAGGTACAAAATAACCATGTTGATTATGATCATTACGTATACAATGTACCAATACATGTTCTTGGTAAAAATAAAAATTAAAAAAAAAAAAGAAAGAAAAGCTTCCCCCAAAAAAGAAAAACTTCCAAATTCGCTTTGAAATGAGGAAAATCTAGATTACCTGTCCATTAACAGGTCCTCCATGGAAGTTCTACAAAGTAGTCAGTGATAGACTGTGAGAGTTGGTTCTCCTAAGCCATATGCCTTCTCATACCTGTGGTTGTTACTGTACAGAACAGGAATATTTTTAGCAATCAGGCATATACAATAAAGTCTCCTAATTACTAAATTTTACCAAATACTTCATGAATTAATTAGGGTTTGGCAAACTGTCATCAAAATCCATTACTTGTTACTGCTACTGAATTTCAGACTGCATTTCTTTGACTCCCAAGAGAGAATTTTCTTGTGGAATTTAGATTTGGTAAACATTTTCTGCTACAAATTTCTAATATTAAAATCCATACAACCATAATTAAATAAATCTATGGTGACCACAAAAAGACACACTTAGAAGTCACATGGATAAAGCCAAAAGTTATCCAAACCACCTGAGGAAATGAAATTATTTTGCTGATAGAATCTATTTGCTGCATAACGTCTATTATTTCTTGAATTAAAGTCACATGCAACTCAGCCTCTGCTCTGTGGACAAGCATCTCTGAGGAATACTTTATGGCACATACTCTTCTTCAGTTTATTATACATTAGCTTATTAAGGACTTTGAGCAGTCAGGAAGAAAACAATTCACCTTTGCTTCATACAATGTTTCCCAAACTTCTCTGACCATGAATTCTTTGATGGTGCCACACTCACTAATAATCAAAGGAACTGAAGATCTAAGGAACACATTTTATGAATGCCACCTTAATGAACATATCACTGTCTATGATTTTCAGCTCTGTAAATAACACAGAGTTAACCAGGCTTCACAAGATTCACTCCTCTACCTAAACTTACACAGACTAAAGTTGAGCAATTTATAGTGAACAACATTTACTTTATGCAGTTAGCACGCATGAATAAAGCTTATAGCCTGGAAGTGATATCTCAAAAGGCTCATTTTTGGTGTTTTATTTTCTTTTTAAAAGAAATATGCTTGTGTTTCAGGAATACTGAGTAGTAGTGATTTAGTGAACATGTTATCGGAGCAAAAGGAAGATGGGTTTAAACCACTTACCAATGCAATTATTTAAATACAGGATGATCAAACATTGCATAGTTTCATTAATTTTTATAACAGGAAATATAAAAACAATTTTTCAAATTTATTCAACACAAGTGCAAGGCCCTGAGTTTGAGCCCCAGCACCAAAAAAAAAGAAAAAAAAGAAAAAGAAAAAAAAATTATTCAATACAATAATCAACTGGTTGAAATGACACCTGCCTGAGTGATACTCAGGATAGTCAGTATGCAAACAAATGTGCCACCTGAGAGATGCTTGGGGTAAACTGTTAAGTGGTTAAAGAATATTTTATCCTGTCCCACAAGAGAGGATGTGTCTATCATTACTATGTCTCCAGACTCTGTGCTCCTCTTCACTGAAGTGTACTATTTGAATACAGTATGATTCTCTTTTGGCCTTTCTTTTCAAATGTATTGGCTAATGCTTCTAATCTTCTTGGGTCCTCCTAATGGTACAAGAAGTATATGCAATCTCATGTGCAGTATTTCTCTTAAGTGTCATGTTTTTCTTGGAATATATATGTGAGAAAATATTTTAAGAATATAAAGACTAAAGGTTTTAATTCTAGGTCTTCAGCTAACAAATACATACAGAACATGTTGTACATTTGCCTTTGACTCCATATGCTGAGTAATATACCTTTAATATTCCCGTCTGAGAAGGTTCAATGCTAAAATCTCCCTTCTATCTTACTTCTTCTCTAAAGAAAAACTGACAAGATCAATATAAGTAACTAAATCGGAATCCTACTCCATGTATCTCTCCTAGTGTTGAACATGAAAAAATGATCTCATTTGCTGCCAGAGTTGAATTATACAGCTAAGGGTAATCTCAATGGTCATTTTTTTTTAAGCTCTTGGTTCTTTAAGACACTTTTATCACCCACAGAATGAATATAAGTATTGCAAAAAACGAGATGACACGTTTTTATAGGAGAACTCTTTATTGAACTATTAAATTATTTAAAGAGGACACAAAAATTACACCATTCAGAAATGTTGATATAATTCTTAAAAGGTAAGGTATTTTAATTTTTCAGTCATCTTGTACAAAGTTTAGCATCAAGAAGATATACTTCTATAGAAACTATTGGTTGATTCAGACGCCATTCCTGCTAGTGGTACGTAGAGTATCCATGATGGTTTTATTGTACTCTGCAATTTGCTTGGTCACACTTTTAATTATTTGCTGGTAATCACTTTCCTGACTCTTCGTTGCTATGACTGTTACATGAGTTAAGGGGGAACACTGTCAATAAAAATATTATTCTAATTGTGGCTCAGAAAGGAAAGAAAGCACACTGGTATTTTCTAATGAATATAAGGTAGTACAGAAAAAGCACAAGTAGAACACTTAAAATATGGTATATTATGTTAACAGATTAAACATAAATTAAAACCTAAAAGGCCAAGCAAAAGTTGTTTCAAACAATTTATCTGCAATATAAACACTTTTTGATCCTTGATATATTATGCATCTAATCTACTTCTGGGATTAGAAACATGAGATTATCTACTTTGTGTTGCATGGACCTAGGAGTGCTAGAATTTAAGCAAATTGTGAAGGTGACTCTTCTGCTTTTCACTAGGTTACACTGCCCCTGGGAGTAGGCTCCCTAGGCATCTTATCTGGAGATGAACTGGGGTATAGGCTGGCCCTGAGGTGAAGGGCAGAAGCACCCTGAAGGACAATCCATGCTACCACTGAGTCAGATCTTTTTCTCCAAGGAAAGAAGTCCTTGCATGGTAAAAGGAGGAAACAACTGGGGACATATTTGTTACAGTTCCATAATACATGTCCTCAGCAGCTGCTGCCTCCTGTGATCACATAAAAAGATACAGAAGAAGCTGGGACAGAGTATTATTCTGGTAGAAATCAGATGAAATTGAACTGGTTGAAACATGAACTTAAAGGTCAAATTCTTAGGACCTACTTTATCTGTCTTTGCCAGCCAGGTACTTAGGGGATGGCACCATAAACAGCAAGCAACTAACATGTAACTACAGATATATTGTTCTATATTCTTTTCAAAAAACTATGAAGGAAACACTGACTACTTTAAACATGACAAAATCGAGGCTTAAACAGATTAAGTAAGCTGCCTAAACTCTAAAGTTTTTAAGTGGAAGAGTCAACATTTAAAAGTGCGGCTCTGCTCAGTGGTTAGAGCACTTGCCTCACAAGCACAAGGCCCTGAGTTGGAGCCCCAGCACCGAAAAAAAAAAAAAAAAAATTAGATCTCCCAACTTCCAAACCTACGCATTTATCACTATGACTTTAAACTTCTATTTTGGCAATTCTCCAGGTCTGCTTGCTGTTAGTTACTCTGGGGTACACATACACATGCGTGCACACATGCGCGCACGCGCACACACACACACACACACACCCTACAACTGTAGAATGAAAGTATTCGTTTATCTCTTACATCATGTTCTTTGTACATATTAAGTATTTGATAAAAATGAGTGTTGAATGGCATTTTACTTGAGTCTTTAAAGAACTTCCTAGAAAACAATGTGGGCTGTCACCCACTGTAAATGTACACATGTGGCTGTGCTTTAAATAAACAGGATTATGACAGGTAATCTCCATGAATGCCAGAGCCTTGGCTTCCAGGCTCTGCCTTATGTATAGGAAGAGAAATGCTACAACCCTAGATAATTAGACCTAACCCCAAAGCCCTTACATTTGACACATTTTGTTTCTAAAATAGACCTTGTTTTTCAGCTTCATCTGCAAGTCTATGTGAAGACTGATATATCAGTTTTTACCTGTTCTGTTTATAATTTGGATATCTTGAGTTGATGGTTTTGTGATTTAGCTGGATAAATTATCTTTGCAACAGATAAGTTATTTACAAAAATTTTAAAAACTCATATTCAAAAAAAATTTTCTAGAAAAAGTAACTCAGTCAAATTCATTTCACTACCTTAAAGGATACATTCTTTCATCACAAAATTATTTTGCTCATGGTGTTGCCACTTTCTTTCCAAATTTGTAAGCTAAAAACACACACAAAAAAATGTTAACTCTTGCTCACCTTTGAACCAATTAATTATATACTCTTTGAAGAGAATAAGAAAAACTTCAATTTAAAATCTTATCAACTCCTTGCATTTTATTGAAATAAAGCTGTAATAGATAAAAAAAAATTAGGAAAAATTAAACAATAGCAAATACATTAATAAATATTTAATTCTATACTGGGTTTTACTCTGTATTATTATAATTAGAAAATATTGAAATGTTTATTCTAACAATAAACATGCCAACTAAATGATAATTTATTGTTTTCCTTTTCCTAAGAGAACCTAAAAATGAAAAATGGGACATGATGGGTATCTCTCCTTGAAATCTGGAAATCTAATGTGACAAAAGTAATATATATTCTAACACTGTCAAAGGTTTAGCTATATAGGAAAAACTTCCTTATTTCCAGGGCTAAATTTCCTGTCTAATTCCACAAGCTGTGATAAGAGCAGAGCTGCAGTGTGAAGATTATGAGGGTTTGTGAAATGTTGGCACTGTTACAGTAATTTCTGCATCAACAGGAAACTAATGTGAATATTATACTGATGGTTGCTTCCTCAGAAGACAATTTTACTGTTATAGAATTAAATTGTTTTTCTGGTTTAATTAACCTGTAACTCTGGGTTATGGTCTTTCTTTTTTAAGATGTACATAGTTTTTCCTAAGCAAAGGACCATCTGAAAAATAAAACACTAAGATAACATATTGCCTGGATATTTCAAAGAAGTATGAACATTTTTTAAAATACGATAATTGAAGCAGCAATAAAAATGTTTCTTTCTACTCTCAAATTAAAATTCTTTTCAGGGCCTATATCCAATCTTCATACAGCAGCCATCCTACTGTTTCATCCAAAGAGATAAATATAGACATTAGGATGAATCATAACTAATTTTCTATGTGAACTATATGTGCAGTGAGCTAATACTATTAAATGAGCTCTCTCTCCCCTAAACAGGACCTTGAAGTTAAGATGGTCTTAAGGAAGCAGTCAGCACTTTTCGGCAATAAATCATTAATAACCTTTTGTAAAGTCAAGTACCAGACTTTTTTCTCTTTGTTTTATACGAAGAGGTGGCCTTCTTATAATGCAACAGACCTCCTATAAGTGCTATACAAAAAATAATGTGAAAGTAACACCACATCAGTCAAATTCCTTTTACATTATACTGATTTGCCTTTAAACCTCCAAAGACATCATGAAGCACAAGGCTGTTTTTGAAAATTTGTTTTTTCTCTGGAACTTATTTCAAAAATGTCAAAACCGAGTTTTTAAGAAAATAGTTGTAAAAGACTGGGAGACAGGATCTGATTTGATCAGTTGGGATTCACAGAAGACATTAAATAATACAGAGAAGGATTTAAAATTGGAGTTTACAGTATGGTTTCTGGTTATCAATAAATGGAGCTAAGATAAGACTAACATTTAATATGGGAATAAATGAAGTAGCCATTGACTGACTCTTAAGAAATAGCATTTGTCAAGTGTTTTCCACCTTAAATCATCTATTCAGTGGAAGAGGAGAGCTAATATTCCATAAAATGTGTTCTTTTATCTAAGAACCATTTGAAAGCATGATCTCACTAACTTCTTTTAAGTGTTTCTCTCCAGGAGTCATCCCCACTCAAAGCAAAGATAATTTTGCTATTTATAAGAGTATACCTAGGCTTGTGTATTATGAAGCAGAGACAGAATAACTGACAGGTGAATTTGAATATGGAATTAGTGACTTCTAAGCTTTTGGTAGTTGTGGCAAACTTTCATGAGACTACATCCCTTTCAAGAAGACTATAAGGTAGACAGTACATCTATACAATGAAAACGCTCTTATCATTAAAATTTTATTGAAAAAGAAAGTAGGCTGAAAATTTTTAAAGAAATGTTTAAAGACTATTGTATAAAATGATTTAATTTTTTATAAAAACAATATAATCCATATGAATGTATGAATACAAAGAAAAAGTCTGCAAAGATTACAGATTGAAATCTTAATAATGATTGTCTCTGGTTAGTGGGTAAAGTGACATTTTTTTTGCCATATATTACTAGATAAAGAAAAGGAAGAAAAAGTTTAGTGTGTTTAGTATTTTAATCATATGTGTAAACTGCTAATACAAATTAATTAGATATGACAATGACCAAACTTTTTCTGACTACATTTACTGATTTTGTATATGATGTATAATGGGTCATTCAATCATTCAAACAATATTGATTGAGTATGTATTATGTGCAAAGTAGCAACACAGTGATGGGTATAAAATGAATAAGACAGACATTGTCTCTGTCCTCTCAAAGTTCATAATCTGTAGGATTTCAAACATTGTTTAGGCGATATCAACGAGATGAGCAATATGAAAGAGAGCTGTAGTTATTTATCTGTGTAGCCTAGATAAATGACTAGAGATGTGAACCAAGAAGTTCAAGGATAGGACTGCTCTGCGTAGTGTTATCAGAACAGTTTTGTTTTGTTTTGTTGGTGGTAATAGGGATCAAATCCAGGTGTGCCTGTGCCACTGAGCTACATCTGCAACTCTTATTTTAAGACAGGGTCTCGCAAAGTGGCCCAGGCAGAACACAAACTTGCGATCCTCCTTCCTTAGCCCTCCTCAGTGCTGTAATTATAGGTGTACGTCAACACAACTGGCTTCAGAACAGTTTTACCACTTGAAATTAGCTAAATGTCCAACAACTGGAAATTGTTTCTGTAAATTATGCTCTATCTATGTGGTACTATATTTATAGCTATTAAGAATCATGCTTTTTAAAATATCTCTTGACAAGGAGAAGAATTTACAATACATAGTTAAAAGCAAAAAACAAGCTCCCAAATAATTTGTACAACATAATTTCTATAAGTATATAAAAATAAATATATATTTAGGTATATGTACCAAGTGTGTGTACACATAATGTGTATGTATACATACTAAAAGGACTCATACTAAAATGATAACAAGAATTCTCTCTGTTGCTTGGTGGGATGTTAGTCATTAGGATTTATTTGTAGTTTGTAAGGGATTTTCAAAATTTATGCATCTGAAATTAGAAGTTTATGCTTTACTTCTGAAATCTTTTCAAGTTATTACCAGTATATCATAATCATAATTACCCAGTATATCAAAACTCACGATAGTGCCTAACACACATCTGGCCCTTACAGTTTACTAAAAACAAGAAAGCACGAGGAATTAATTCATCTTGAGGGAATCTAGCTGCTTTGAAGGGCAGAATATTTAGAGGGTTTAAAGCAAGTTAAAATAAATAAAGGATCATTTGGGGGTAAAAATATACGTTAAGAGAACAAATAGATGTCCTAAAAAAACAAATTAATTCCAAAGTCATTTCTAAAAATTTTTACCTGAGAATGTGTCTCATTTTCTTGTAATTGTGTTTTCAGTGTCTCATACTCTGTGTTTAGCTTCTCTGTTATTTTCTTAAAGGTATTTTTACGGGTTGATAGTACCGTTCTCTCCTGATGCAATTTCTAGATAGATTCAAATAGACGTAAATAACAGGCTATAGCAAGTACCTAATAAATCAATACAAATCATATTCAGCTTAAATAATTTCAGTGATTGTATTCTGATAAAATTCTACCACAGCTATAATTACTCTAAGGCTTATTTGTAAAAAATATTCTTTGAAGTACATTAAGTGATGCTGATATTAACTGTATTAATACTCCATGTCTGTCCCTACCCAACAAAGTTTACTTTAGATTACTACAAATGGCAATGAAAAGACACTGACAAGTTTTCAGTAGAGAAATATAACAAGTCTACATTTAAACAACTATAGAAATGATCCCTGAGGGTATAACAAATCTACATTTAACGAAGTTCATATTTGTTAAACTGTTCCATATTAAGCAGTAGCTTATGTCCCATTTTTCAATTTTTGCTTTTTAAAATTTCAAGTCACCATAAATTCCAACTAAATATGTAAAAAAATTTTATTTTTTCTTAGCTTATGTGTCAATCAACTGAAAATAGTAAGTGTTATAAACGTATAAATTTAAACCAATCAATAAAAAACAATTTGAATTATAACTTTGTAAGACTCTGTTGGCATTTACCTTTCGCTTTTCTTCACCCGATAACTTTAAACCTGGCAAATCATTGTATGTCTCCAGATCTGCTGTCATTTGCTTAATTTTGCTTTTTAGAGAATGTTGTTCCTCCATCATCTTACTTTCCAGAAGCTCCATTTTCTGTAGATCTAACTGTAGACGTTGACTGTCTGAAAAACAGGAATTTAAAACAGGAATTTAACCAAAATTTTATTTCTTTCACATAAAGAAATAGAACAATTAAACATCGTGTTTTACAAAAGTATCTGTGAAAGAAATGTTAACTGTGACCAATGAGATACTATAAAGATAAATTAAGAAAAGAAAACTTATTTCCTTACTAACCAATCTAACCTGATATATATTAGCCAGACCTGTCTCCAGGCTCATCTAAACATAAAGATACCTGCATTTTTTTGTTGTACTTGATAATGTAATTTGTGAGATAAAGATCCATTATTTTTAATAGGGTCATGACACGTATACACAGTTATGTAAAAAAAAAATCAATCTTATTATAAAACATTATACAGATACATATTTTGGAACAATGTTACAATTGTACATACATTCAATTCTCATTGTCTGCAGGACTTATGTTCTATAAAGTCACCACAGAAATGAGTCAGCAAATGCTGAACTACTGCTCGCTGGGGAAATACAGGATTAGGTTTCTGTGGGCCTCTGGTCACAACAATTTTGTCAATTTTCCAAAACACAATCTTGTTTTATGTGTTTCTACTTAGGAACATTTTGTACAATATATACTGCTGTTGATTTGTTAACATTTAACTCACGGTCAATGACACTAGAACTTATTTGTGAAATGAAACAACCAGTGCACGTTTTCTCCATAAGGCATACAACAGCATTCTTGCCCTCAAGAACACTAGACAGCCTGTCAGCATTTCACTTTAGGGCTATTTTAAATAGTATGATCACTTAAAAAATCACACAAAGATGGCACTAGAAAAAAATGAAACTTGTTTATAGTATAAGAACTGAACTAAAAAGGCAAACTTGCCTTTTCTGTCCTCTGCTGGGAATGTGCATTTCAGGCTGCTCAGATTTTTTACTACTCTGCACACACCTATGAATCACCAGGAAAATGCTACAAGTATTGATTTGGGGTTACAAATTAATTTTAATGAATAAGAAAGTTCACAAATAGAATCTATGAACAACGAGGACTGACTGTACACATGTACATGCATGTCGCATTCTTTCATTTGAAAGTATGTGCCAGACGGTGAGGATGTAACAGATCGATAGAGGCACTATGTCCTTGAGGCAGAACCAGGCAACTAACCACCCACAATAAAGTGGATGACAAGGCAAAGAGAAGCACAGCATATCATTAAGAGCATGTAACAGGGATCAAGAGAAGCTCTGTCAAGACAGGGCTTTTAACTGAGGCCTCAAGGATTAGTACCCAACCAAAGAAGAAAAAAAGCAATGCAGAGAAACAATCAAACTATAAGTGCAGAGGTGAGAAAGCACAGCACCACAGACCAAATAATAGAAACCTAGTATGCTGAATATTAGTATCATCCAATGCTCATATTAAATGGAAACGAATAGCAAAAACAATGTTTCAAAAGTCACTGATTTAGGGTGTTGGTAGAGCCCTTGCCTAGCAAGGGGCAAGGCCCTGAGTTCAATCCCCAGCACCCCGCAAAAGTCACTGATTGAAAAAGTGGTGGCTGTATAACCAAATCTTTTAAAGTTGGTATAATTTAATGGATACTCTTTGAATGTTTCCTTTATCCCTTTACGAATTTTAAAACTCAATCATATTGACCATATATATATAAGTATATAAATAAGTAAAAAAATATATATAGAGAGAGAGAGAAAGAGACAGAGAGAGATAGAGAGAGAGGGACAGAGAAACAGAGAGATCAAAAATACAGCGAATTTTTCCCTTTAAAAAACCAGGCATGGTGGTACATACCTATAATTCCAGCACTTGGGAGGCTAGGAGGATTGCCATGAGTTCAAGGCCAGCCTGGGCTACATAGTGAGTTCAAGGCCAGTCTGGACTACACGGTGAGACTCTGTCCCAAAATCCAAACAAACAAACAAAAACTTATCACAGTAAAAGACACATTGCCAGGAAATAGGCCAAGTATTTCAAAGCAAGGGCAAGTATTTTCAGGGGATTAATGGCAATGTTTCTTTCACGTAATAAATTTTATTTAACTTTCATCACATGTTTTGATCACACTGAGACCACGTATATTGGGACTTAAGTGTAAAAAGAGTTTTGTTGAATTCCTATCTCTACTAGGGTTGGAAATAGTTAAAATGATAAAGTGCTGAAAAAGTCACTAAGGCTTATGATGTTTTAGTGCTCTAAATAGGAAATGTGCTTAGCTTGTAAATATTTTGACAATCTGAAATAAAATTATATAACGCTAATTGCAAATTTAATCTGAGTACATACTAAGAAAATACATTTAGGACCTATACAAACTTATTTTTCTAGAAAAAAGGAGAAAATGGTTGGTTGATATAGGGTAGAGTGTATCTATCTTTAACAACAGGTCTCCTTGAAAAACTACAAGCTTCTCCAAGAGAGGAGACAGGAAGAGGATGCAGTCTAGTTCCTTCTGATATGCTATGAAGTTGCAAAGTTTACCAAGCAGTGTGTACATAGTAGCAAAATCTCAGAAGAAACACTTTGACCTAGGGAAATGTTTCTGAAATATTCTACCATCAGCACATTTGTTTACTCCCTGGAGTTTCCTTTCCAAAAATATAAATAAAAATTACTGCGAAAAGATTCTTTGCCTTTTCACCATACAGTACACACTGTGTTTCTCCATTCTTTTTTTTTTTTCATTATCAATCCCCTAAGGAACCTTTTATAGGCTTTTTACATAATCACTTCACTCCTCTGAAATTTTTATAGCAGAGATGATTGTGTACCTGTTTATGTAAAGTGACCCTTTGGAAGGCTACAGTACCTCAAGATTTTTTTTCCACCTTCCACCCAAGAAGCAATATTGCCCCTTTGGGGCGACACTGCCCCATAAAAAACATGGAAGATACTATGAAAATCTGGTGAATTCCAATTATAACCTTAAGGGTAGAAAGTGAGACAATTCACAAAAACGGAACAGCAAGTATATTACCCCGGCAGGCCTGAAAGGTAAACAAAAAGGTCATAAGCCTCTTACAATTTTCTGATTAAAAAGAAATTTGTTGAAATGAGAGATGATGTAAGGAAAGGAAGAATAATTTATATGTTTGATTCAAATTAACATAAAAGTAATTATAGCACTCAACTTACAGTAATTACAGAACTCGACTTTCAGTAAAGAAAATTTTGCAGCACAACCCTTATCAGCAATAAACTGAATTTTTAATTCCACTTAAGTTCTCATTCTTTTTCAACTGTACCTCTCTGGAGAAAATATAATGACTAGTTTTTAAAGGGACACAAAGTATAAAAGTATAGAAGGAATACAAAGTCCTGCTCATCTACCTTGTTTACTGTATTGGTATGTGCCTTTAAGAAATGTATGTTTCTTAATAGCTATTATACAAAGATAGTGTAAAGGAGTGTTACAGTTTATTATCTAGATGTCCTCTCATGTACTACTTTTAAGTAGGGCTTTTGGGAGGTGATTGGCTTGTGGGGGTGTGATAATCATCAGTGGATAAGGCCACTGATGAGTTTCTAGCTGAAGGGATGTTGGCAGGTGAAGCCTGGTTGGAGGAGGTGCGTCAATGGGGGTGTGACTGGAAGGGTCATCTCCCTCCGTCCTCTCTGGATAGCTCCTCTATTTCCCACCACTATGCCATGATCTGTTTCTACTCTGCCATCCACCTCTGCCATGTTGGCCTGTCTTGGAGCCAGCCAACTATGGACTGAAACCTCTACAAACTGTGAGCAAAAATAAATCTTTCCTCCTTACAGTTGTGGGTGTCATGCATTGTGTTTCAGTGGTGAGAAAGTAACTAAGGCAAGGAAGAAAAAACTTGAATTCCTATTGACCTTTACATAAATAAAAACCTTGAGACTGTGGTCTAAAAACAGGTTTTCTGGATAAAATAATAAATCATAAGAATTAGTTTATAGGAAATATTTTAAAATATTCATTGTAATATATACCAAAGAAGTGAAAACAGAACTTTGAAGAAATATTTGCACATTAATGGTCACTGGAATACTATTTACAATAGCCAACATGTAGAAACAATCTAAATGGCTTATCTATGAACAGATAAAGAAGTATGGTATATATATATAATAGAAGGTTGTTCAGCCTTAAAAAGGAAGAAATTCTGTCACATGCAACCACATGGATGAACCGTGAGGACATTACATTAAGTGAAATATGCCCATCACAAAAATACACATACTGTTATGACTCCATTTGTATAAGGTATTTAAAGAGTCAAACTCAGGAGCCTGAAGCAGAAGGATCACCAAGAGTTCAAGGTCAGCTTGGCCTACACAGTGAGTTCAAGGACGGGTAGCCTGAACTACACAGCAAGACCCTGTCTCAAAAAAAAAAAAAAAGAGTCACACTCATAGAAACAGAAGTAGAATTGTGGTTGTCAGAGATCAGGAAAGGAGAAAATTTGGGGGCAGTTGTTGTTCAAGGGGTATAATGTTTCAGTTTTACAAAATGAAAAAGTTCTAGAGCTCTGTCATGTAAGAATGTACATACATACAGTGGACACTACCATACTGTATACTTAACAATGATTAAGGCTGTAAATTTTCTTATGTATTTTTTACCACAATTTAAAAAGCAGTCATATAGTTAAACAGTAGATATAAGCCAAGGTTAGAATGTAACTCCTGTAGTTGTTTGACTATAATTCAGACCTACAAATAAAACTATGGAAAACAAACTCTAAACAAATCTGGCATAAAATACGTGTAAATGTATAGAATAAAAGCAATTGTCCACTTATCTCCTCACTCTTGGTCAATGGTATACTAGTGCCACTCAGTATACATTTATAGGTCCATAACCCCTTATCTAAAACTTCCAGGCAGTTGTGTTTTAATCTTTTTTTTTTCCAGTACTGAAATTGAACCCAGAGCTACTTTATTTGTTTTATTTTCTGAGATAGTTTCTCTAAGTCACTAAATTGCCCAGGCCAGGTTCAAACTCAGCATCCTCCATCCTCAGCCTCCCAGCATGCTGGGATTACTGGCATGTGCCACCACACCTGGTTGGGAGTTGTATTTTAGAATACAGAATTCTTTAGATTTTAAAAGCAATATAATGAATATACTAATAATTACATAGAGTAGGGCCTGAGACAACACCCTGTCATCAAATACATGAGTATTTCTACAATAAAAGTATCAATATTCACAGAAAGGTGGGATTATAAAAGCCTCCTGTCATTTCAGGTCAGGTTAGACTGTGCTGCCAAGATATTTTTAGAATCCACTATTCCATTACACAAATCTCTAAATATTTTTAAATTACCAAGGTGGGGTGAAAAACTCTTCATCTTCTATAATCTCACTAACTGCCACAGTAAATCCAAGTAGACAAAAAAAAACAAGGCTAATTCAAAGTTACCACCCACCAGTGCTCACCTCAGCAGCACATATACAAAGTCACCAGCTACCAGCATAAAAAAGATCCATAGTTAGAATCCATCAGCCCATAAACCAAAGATTCAGGACACATTTTCAAATGGCTTTATCCCAGCTTCTTTAAACCCAACTTTGTATATTTGTTTCTAATCTCTACCTGCACTAGTCCCATGGCAGCTAATAGTCACATATAGATTTCA
This sequence comes from Hystrix cristata, assembly GCA_004026905.1. Classification (NCBI taxonomy): domain Eukaryota; kingdom Metazoa; phylum Chordata; class Mammalia; order Rodentia; family Hystricidae; genus Hystrix; species Hystrix cristata. Next base: position 22,259 of record PVJO010002442.1, read on the forward strand.
AGCACTTGAAATGCAGTCTAGTATAAACTAAACTATTATAAGCATAAAATATCATTTTATATAGATCTCATTTTAAACTATTATAAGTATAAAATATCATTTTATATAGATTATAGGTTGAAATGATACTTTCTCAGATATGCTGGGTTGAGTAATAGATTATTAAAATCTACCTGTTTTTTCTTTTTAAAGTAACTGTTTAAAGTTACAAGAAAATTCTAATTCTAACTGTAGGTTTCATTTTATTTCTCTTGAACAGTTCTGCTCTAGTAAGCATGACTGGAACTAGTACTTAAAACTGAACCTCGCCTTCTCCAGGATACTTTCCCTAATTATCTAAGATTGGGCTAGGCATGTGCCTTATATATTTCCATTGCTACTTATGTTTGCTTCTTTATAGCATTATTTCACTGTATTATCATCATTTGTCATTCTACCAGGTTTGAAAGTTCCTTCAGTAAACAGACTGGATTTTTTTTTTCAACCTTTGTACACTGACAGAGATTCTCTTTCTGACCAAACTAGTAGTTAGGTCTCTCTGAAGCTCCTTCTCAAACAGGCCTCAGCAGTGGCCCATAAAAACTCCATATTTGCAACACAGATGAGTTCATCCTCCACTCTCTAACCACATCCGAGTTGTTTAACACATTCCCACAGATTTGACCCACCAATGACACATGCACGACTGTTTCACTAGGTGGCTTATATCACTGGTGGTACAAACAGAGCTAATTACTTTTACATCTTTTTACCACTAAAATTAATAAAAAGTGTGTAAATGGACAATCTAGTTGGTTGCCTGAGTATGAATAATTACTGCCCAAATATAAATACTATTCACATCAATTAAAAATTATTATAATAATCAATAAATGTATTTCATTAAATTAAAAGAAATGTATATTCATGAAATAGTTTATCAATAATAAATTCTCAAAATTTTAACATGGAAATCTTACAAGTACCCCATTGTTTGTGTATATAATATGCATTTACAATTGCTGTACCACAAATTAGCTTTATTACAATTTTTTATACCATTTTAATGTTTTTCTTAAAGAACAGTAATAAGTTCCTTGAGGAACTACTAAATCAATCCTTCCTTTGTGTTACTGTAATCAAAGACTCCAGAGAAGCAGTTTAAGGTGCCCGATGGGACAGTCATACATGTACCACCACAGTTTTTCAAGCCTGCAGGAAAAATAAAATTCAAACCAGAGCCTCTGGCAGTGAGACATCCAAATTACAACTTCGTAATGAACATGTTAAACAAACACTAATTCTAACATTTTACTCTAACTCATAACTCTTAACATCTACTTTTCTAGGACCACTCCACCTGCCTTTAAAGTATTCCCTGTGATAACACAAGGCAGTCAAAAGAATTTACTGTTTATTCTAATCAACCCCTGTCAACAGGCCCTGACTACCCTTCCTAGAGTAATTACTAAAAAGGGTTTATAAACTGGGCATGGTGGTGCAGCACGCCTATAATCTCAGCACTATGGGAGGCTGCGCCCTGAGCATCGCAAGTTTGGGCCCACCCTGAACAATTTAAGTGACTCGGAAGACCTCAAAATAATAAAAAGGGGTGGATGGGTGGAGATGTATCTCAGTATGAAGGCCCTGGGTTCATTCCCCAATACCCTCCCCCCACATATACAGACAAAAGGGGGAAAAAAGGGCTTATAATTGTGAATCCTTCCTCTGTTCTTTTGAGACACACACACACAAACACACACACACACACACAACACTTTATAACCTGTTGATTTCTCAAGAATCTGAAAGCCAGTCCTTTGTGAAGTGATTATTAGGAGATAAGGGGCTGTGTTTTCCAGTCTCTGGGAAGACAGAGTCCTAACTTTGGTAACTGGCAACAGACAGCAACTAGCTTAATCATTTACTATGCTGCTTCCTACCTATCTCCCTCATTCTCCCTCTAAAATGCCGGTCACCTCTGTACAAACTAAAGTTGAACTCAGTTCACACTGGACCCTCTTCCTTATTATATTACTATATTACTGATTAAAATTTGTCCTTAGTACTTCAGTATCCAGCTTTATCTTTGACAATTCCCAGGATAAAGCATAGGCATAAGGTGTAGGGTTACTTCCCAATAAATCCATCGTAAGTGGAAAATACTTTAAGTCAAAAAAGCACTTAATATACTTAACCTACTGAGCCTCATAGCTTAGCAACACAGTACACTACTGAATATCAGTTGTTGGCCCTCATGACTGGCTAACTGGAAGCTGTGGCACACTGCCGCTGCCCACCATCATGACAGACTATCAAACTACATTATCACTAGTCTAAAATAAGATCGAAACCCCAAATTTGAAGGAGAGTTTAAAAAGCAGCATTGCAATGTTTGTAACAAACTCCTTAGTCAAACCATCATAAGTCAGGGAAAGTCTATATTCAATAAACATCAAATAAATGCAAGTATACCAATGTAATACTAATAAACTGATGGAAAAAGTCACACAAAATTGAGACTACAAATGAGTGGGGTAACAGTCATAAATTATATCTTTCCTCAATGAAGTTTCCAGAAAAAGTCAAAAAGAATAACCATGATACATTTTTAAAATTCTAATTTGTTAGAGAAGAAGAAAAAGTATAGACCATTTCTCACCTGAAGTCAAATTCCTAGCTGTACTTTGTGATTTCTGTACTTCAGTAGATTTAAAATTGAGGTCATCCTGCATCATCTTTAGTTCTTGATTGGTAATAGAAGATATCTGTTTCATCCGATTTATATTCTGTATTTTGGGGGAAAGAAAAATAGAAAAAATTCCACTGACTTAATTCTCCATAAAACCATTGGGAAACACTGTTATGATGCCATGTTTTGATAAGTTTTTAGTTTTTGAATATGTGATTCAACTTTGAAGTTTTACAGACTAACAAAACACTCAAAGTCAGGTTTTCTCAAGAAGTAAAACTAAAATCTCATTTTCCTCTCATTTGCTCTATTTCACTGTAGAAAAAATTGAACTTCATTATTTTAGGAACCAGTTATAGTCTGTTTTTTGTTTTATTTTCCAAATTAGCATTACCTATAATAAAATGCATCCATTTAAGTACAGTTTGGGTTTTAACAAATGCACACACCTGTGTGACAACTCTCCGGTGCCTACAGGGATCCACCACTCCAGGGGATCTCTGTGTTATTTTGTGATCAACCCTTGCTCATCAGGCCCTAAACTACCTCACTTCTGTTTTGTCTGCTATATATAAAGAGAATTATGGTATATAGAATCTTATACTTGGATTCTTTTGCTCAACATAACATTTTTGAGATTCATCCGTAATACTGCACAAATCAATCACTTCCTCTTTATTCCTGAGTAGTATTCCATTATACGGATCTAGCACAAATTTTTTATGCATTTCTCAGTTAACAGTTATTTGGCATACTTCTACTTATTTTCCAACAAGGCTGCGATAAATACCCATGTACATCTCTTTTGTGGACATATTTCCTTTGTCTTTGATAACTGACTGGGATTTATTGCTGGATCTTATGGTAGGTTCATGTTTAATCAATAAGAAATGGGTAGTTTCCCAAAGCAATGTTATCAGCATTTCAGCTGCTCTATACTCTTGTCAGATATCATCAGTATTTGGGGCAATGAGGAGGGCAGGCAACAGAGACAACCTGTGGCCTTGTGCATGACAGGCAAATACTTGACTACTGAGTTACAACACATGCCCTTACCACCAGTTTTAACTGTGACCATTTTTCTGAGTACGGACTGGTATCTCATTATAATCTTAACTTGTATGGCCCCATTGGTAAATAATGTGTTGGACACTTTTATGTACGTCTGACTATCTTTTTCATTGGATTGCCTTCTTATTAATGAATTTTAAGAGTTCTTATATTTTGAATATAAGTTTTTTGTCAGAAACTGTTGGCAATATTTTATCCCTGCCTGTGGCTTGCCTTGTCATTTTCTTACTGATGTCTTACAAAGACCAGCAGTTTTTAATTTTGATGAACATCAATGTATCTATCAACTTTTTCTTATATGGATTGTAGGGGTTTTGTTTTTCTGGGGTTTTTTGGTGTATTATCCTAGAGGCATGAGTCTGCGCTATAGTGAATTAATTGTGTATGGTGTGAGATAAGGAGTGAGAATTATTGCTTTCCATGTGAATATCCACTTGTTCTAGCACCATTTATTAAAAAGATGATCTGCTCTCCATTGTTTTCTTTGCTAGAAATCAACTGATCCAGTATGTATGGTCCAGCTCTACATGTTGTTCTCTGCATACCTTGGAAACCCCCCAGTGTTGGAACTGAAATTTCAGGTATTAAAGCTCTTGTCATCTGGTTATACGACTTTCTTTCTACACGTTCTCTCTCTTCTGTGTAATCGCTTATGTGTTAGTTAACAGTTTATTAAACTTTGTTTTATTGCTTTTTCCTTGGTTTTAGAGGTTTTTGTTACTTGTAAATCCAGACCTCTAAATTAAGCAGTTGTGACTACTAAAGCCTTCTTAAGGCTACAGCTGGATCTTGGGAAATTAGCCATATAACAACTTGAACGATAAGTTTAGCAAAGAACTAGAGTCCATGAAAAGGTATCTAACATAAATTTAGCAGAGTACATCACTGCAGAGCAAACTAAAGAGGTCTCCATGCTAGAAACAAATTCTTCCACTACAATCAATGCACAAACCTCAAAGAAAAAAAACGAAAAGAAGAAGAACAAGAAAAAAACAACAGAAACATAAGACATGGCAACAAAATGCCTCCAAAAACTCCCAACTCCCCCAAAAGATGAGACATGGAGACTTGAGGGGGAGAATGTTAAATGTCACACCTCAAAACTATTCAAAAGGATAACAGAGGAGATTAAAAAAAAAAAAAAGATCAATAAAGTCCTCAGAAAGCTCAAAGAAAATATACCTAAATAGTTAATGGACTTAAAACAATGAACAAGTTTAGAGAAGATACTACTAAAAAGCTAGTTGAGTTAAATGAAGCAATATAAAACATGAATGACAAGTTTAGCAAAGAACTAGAGTCCATGAAAAGGTACCTAACATAAATTTAGGAAATTAAAAACTCCACTGAAAGTATAGGCAACAGAAGTGACCAATGTGAGGACAGAGTGTCACAGCTAGAAGACAGGGCTAATATAGGTGCCCAATCATTCAGAGATACCTAAAAAACTGTAAGAGAACATGAAAATGGATCCAGCAGCTGCTGGATGACTCACAGAAGACTAACCTAAGATTAACTGGAATTAGTAAAAAGTCATAAGACTGCACAAACAGCACAAAAAAACCTGTTTATAAAAATATTAGCAGAAAATTTCTAAACATGGAGAAAGAATTTAACATACAAGTAAGTGAGGCATACAGAAGCCCAAATACCCACAATCAGAAAACAATTTCATGAACACATCATAGTTGAAATTCCAGAAGTCTAACACAGGACTGACTCTTAGAAGCTGTTAAAAAAAAAAGCAACATGGGGTTGGGAATTTAGCTCAGGTGGTAGAGTGTTTGCCAAGCAAGAGCAAGGCCCTGAGTTTGATTCCCCAGCACCCAAAAAACAAAACGAAACAAAAAAGCAACAAATCACTTATAAAGGTAAACCCCATTAGAATTACATCCAACTTCTCAATATTAACCTTAAAGGCAAGAAAACTTTGAAGTGTTTCGAGCCCCAAAGGAAACAAAATCCTACACACACTGATATATGCTATAAAACAATCTTTCAAAATTGACAGAAAAATGCAGTTTTTCCATAAGAATGAGCACCTTACGAAATTCATAACCAGCAAGCTACCACTCCAAAAAATTCTAAAGATATCATAGAAAGAGATAGTGAGGCTAATAAGGCCAAGAGGTCTAATAGAACAAACACACCAGGCAGGATGAGCAGATAAGTACAAGGGGACCAAAACAAAAACAAAAACAGAAACCAAAAAACCCAGCAACAGAAAAATAATGCAATGACAGGAATATGTCAATACCTTTCAGTAATGTATCTCTGTGAATGATCTCAATTTCCTAATCAAAAACAGACTGGCAGAATGGATCAAGAAGCAAAATCCAACAGTACGCTGCATACAAGAAACATTTAACCCCAAAAGAAATTCATAGATTAAGAAAATCAAAGGATGGAAAATAATAGTCAATGCAAGAGGAGTCCAAAAAGAAATAGAAGTAGCTATCCAATTTTCTGTTACTTTCTGTCAAAACTGATCAGAAGAGGCAGAAAGTCACTACTTATTACTTAAGGGAACAATTCAACAAGACATAACGTTTATAAGTACATAGGCACCAAATACCAGCATATCCAACTTCATCAAGTAAGTGCTACTGGACACAGAAGATCAGATAAAACATCACCACAATTACAGTGGGAGACCTCAACATTCGCTGTCACAAAGAGACATCAATTAGACAAAATTCAGCAAATACCTGAGCTGAATCAAACCTTCAAATAAATGAGACTTAAGAGGTGTCTACAGAGTGTTCCACTCAACAACAGAATACACACTCTTCTCAGCAGCAAACACTGTTTTAGGACTTTCTCTAAAACAGACCACATATAAAAGCAAGATAATATACAACGGAGAGGAGTACCAGAAAGTGGGAAGGGGGAAAAGCAGGAAGGGAAAAAAACGGAAAGAAAGGGGAAAGGGAAATCATGGAGAATTGTAAATAAACCTGCTGTAAATAGGGATGGAGGGAACAGAAGGGAGGGGAGGGTAGGGGGGAGAACCAAGAGACACCATGTACAGGTACAAAACAAACATGTTAAATGTGATCAATATATGGACAATGTACCAATACATGTTCTTGGTTAAAAAATAATAAAATAAATAAATAAATAAATAAAACAGACCACATATTAGCCCATAAAGCATGCTAACATAAATGCAAAAGAATCAAAATTATCTCATGCATATTTTTGTTTGCTTGTTTTTGTTTTTGTTTTATGAGACACTAGGTAGTCCAAACTGGCCTTGAATTCACTATGTAGCACAGGTTGGCCTCGAACTCGTAGTGTTCTTCCTGCCTCAGCCTCTCAAGTGCTGGATTTATAGGCATGCGACACCACACCCTGCTTTATCCCATGCATAGCATCAGATCACAGTGCAATGAAACTAGAAATCAATGGCAAAAGAAACCACACAAATTATGCAAACACATGGAAATTAACAAATATACTCTTGAATAACCCATGGGTGACCCCAACATAATCAAGGAAGATTACAGTTACTAGAATCAAGCAATGCCAGTACAACACACCAGAATTTGAGGGACATAATAAAAGCAGTCCTAAGGGAAAAGTTTATTGCTGTGAATGTCCGCATTAGAAAATAACAAAAACCAGTATATAAAAGTGATTATAGGCTTGTACCACAGGGCATAGTGGTACAAGCCTATAATCCCAGCACCCTGGGAGGTTGAGGCAGGAAGATCACAAATTCAAGCCCAGTCCGGGCAATTTATCAATGTAGTGACCTAGCAAAACCCAGTCTCAAATTAAAAGCTAAAAAGGGGACAGGGGATGTAGCTCAGTGTATAGATCCTGTATTCAACTCCTATATCCCACCCCAAAAGTGAAATGCTGAAATGCTCTCAATACATAAAGGAGTCCAAAAAATCTAGCAGTCTGATAGCATCTCAAATTAAAGAGTGTCTGATAGGCTCTTTTCCTTTCTCTCTACATCTTTATCCCAACTGTTACCCAATTAAAAACAAACTGAATCTCTCCTGTGCCCAACACCTTACGTGCATCGCCTCTTTCTACTGCTGTGACAACCCAGGAGGCAGGCGTTAGCATAACTATCCTTGCTTTTTTTTAACTTTTAAAATTTTTATTATGTTTGCACTACACAATGATTGCTAAATTCACTGTGGGGAGTTGGTACATGTACTTAACACTTGTTAATTCTTTTTACTTCTCCCTCCTCTCTCCTTCCTCCATCTCTTGATCCCCTTGTAGTCTTAACACACTAAAAATATTCAAAATGCATCATGTAATTTTACTCTTATTGTACCACACACACAGCAGACGCTCAATAAATATTTTTCATAAGTCAAGATACTAATTAGGTACATGTAGAAGAAAAGAATCCTTTTATTTACAATACAAATTACAATGTAAAAATATATTAAACATTTTCCAACATGTCTAGGTTTTGAAATTTTCTAAGCGAATGTTCTATAAGTTCAGATAAAGTAACAACGAGGAAAAAAAAAGTAATTACTATAATACATGCCTCAGTGCTGAACACTGATATCACACATATGTCATTCTTTTCCCCATTGCCCTAATTAGCTAAGATTTTGCTTGAGAGATAAAAATTAATAGTGTAAAGAAATAAAATGGCAAACAAGGGAATATAAAGAAAACAGTTTAAATGAGCAGACGTAATAATGAGCCTGCTACTTTTTGAGTTGTATTTGGAAAGTTAATCACAGTAAAAATAATGAGGACACCAAGATAGGCGTGTGACACTTACTCTACTACAATGCTCCAAAAGTGCAACAATGCTGGCTTCTAACTGGGCCTTCCGTTCCAGTTCCTGATTCCTAGTTTCCTCAAAAGTGTCTATGAAAGCTGCCAATTGAAAAACATGATAAAAGAGGTTACTGTTGATATAGCTGACATTGTATTGCATAAACTCTGCTTTCTGGCCGTCAGAATACTTTATAGAAATTCAAAGCAAATATAAACTTTTAAATATCAGTTTAGTTTTTTTATTAACCCAAGAGTAATTACTCAATAATGATATTTCTACATACTTCCAAACTTGTAAAGCCTGTTATGACTTTGATATGGGTAAACTAAACATGCATATCTTACTTATAATGCTGGGTTAATCTCAAAGTAAATTTAATAATTTATTCAGGTTATAAATAAATATTCTAGGAAATTCTTTTATTTAATATAGAACTGGCACATAATATTGATTATTTATACTCTTCAAGTACTACTATGGAACTTCCAAAGAATGAAAATTTTTAGCTAAAAATTTTATTGTTAACCTGAGATAAACATCAATCCATTGCTTTCTGTAATGGATTTCCATCGCACTTTTTTCTACTTATACTTTTAATATATTTTTAATTGAAATAATCTTCAGGAAAAATTTTTTATTGAATATGGTGGCAGTGGACCATAATCAAAAATTTTACAACTGGGGCTGGGGATTTAGCTCAGCGGTTAAAGTGCTTGCCTTACAAGCCCAAGACCCTGAGTTCGATCCCCAGCACCAAAAAAAACAAAAAAAAAAAAAAAAATTTTTTTACAACTAAATATTCTTTAATGTCCTGCTTCAACACTTAAACACAGGCCTTAGAGATGCATATCCTGTTTTAGAGGTAGCATCTAGTCATTTCTGACTCTGTGGGGCTATCACGTTCCTTGATCTTACATTTACTCCTTTAACTAAAAGCAGTTTTTTTAAAAAAAAAGAAAACAATGAGTTAATTTTGAGATAATTTTTGATACTTTCTGAGATTGTAAAGAAATCTTGGGTTTACAGAAAAATTAAAGCTGACAGTTACCATTTTACAGCACTCCTTGAAAGTAGTAGTTAACATTATAATGACCTATAAAACTTTAGATTTTAGCAAAATGATAATTCAAGAAGAAGCCAGGAACAAATACATTCAATTTTTTAAAAATTTATATATGTATAATGTAAGTTTAAGGTCTATTCATAAAATTAAGATTTAAAAAAAAACCAAATGAAAAACTACCAGAAGGCCAATAAAGTTGCATTTGGTGAAAGAGTCAAGTAACAAGAGCAGAGCTGATGGCACGAATAATGAGGTAAGTATTAGGAAGAACTAAAAGCTGAATGATATTAAAGGGAATTATAATAAAACATATATAAAGAACCTTCTACAGGTTCCCTCTGCACAGACTATGAATGAAAGTACTAGCTTTAGAATCTATCCCTAAAATACAAATACTCATACACACGTATATACACTTCCTTGGAATTCTCCACTTGACCCTAAATTTTACTAAAATTTAGATATTCTTCAGGACAAAATGCCTTGAATGTGCACAGTTTGGTGTTTATTAGCCACTTTATCTCCCTAATGAGACTTTTGTTATTTGTTATAAATGAACAACAATGTGAACATAGATATATTTGTAAGGTTACTACTTACTGTCCATATTTTCTTCCCTTTTCTTTAGTTCTCTGTATTTCTGATTCATTTCACCTATAAGAAATACAAAATATAACATTAATTTCAAAAATTCTGGTTTTAATATTATAAATTAGAAATATCTCTTAGGTTGTCTCTATACCATTAGTGACTGAATAGTTGATATTCTCAGTCAGGTGAAATTCTTTTACATTGATTTACAGAACCTTTTTTTGTTGTTGGTGGTGGTAGAACTGAGGACTGAACCCAGGGCCTTCTCACTAAGCTCCATCCTCTCTCATTTTTTCCTTTTGAGAGAGGGTCTCACTAAGAAATCTAGGCAAGGCTGCTATCTATGATCTTTCTGCCTCAGCCTCCGAGAGTTCGGGACTGTGGGTGTATGCCATTAAAAGCAGCTATATATCTGTGTATTGAGTAATTGGAAAAATAATCTCATGACTAGAAAAAATTTACAAGGCTATTCAACCCACACACAAACAATACCAGTAACAAGATACCTAAGGTCAAAGAAAGATCATTCTATCTATGGAGATCCACAAGAAAAAGTGAGGTAGCAGAGTTACTTCTTTCACAGAGCTTATACCCCAGGACTTAACAAATAATTCAACTTTAAACAATTAAAACATACCGAAAAGCACCAAATGCTATCAGTGTACCAGCAATGACAACTAATCTAGTTTGGAGACTGGGAAATTTTCCCTATAAATGAATAGGAGTTACCTAGTTAAAACACAGAAAAAGCAAAGACCAAAGAATTACAAGTATAGAAGTTTGACTGAGTACAGTAGCACAGGAACTGAAAGAGTAGTATGGGTGAAACAGAGAATATGACGTGAAAACACAGCACAAAGGCAAAGCAGATTATGAAATACCTTACAAAACTCATGTTAAAGAATCTGGACTTTCTTCTAAGGTCAATTACTGAAGAATTTTAAGCAGGAGAATAAAATGATCAATTTATATTTTTATAAAATATTTCAGGCCTGGAGAATAAAAGAAAAGGATAGAAGCAATAAGACTAGTTAGAAAGCTGTTATGGTAATCTGGACAGAAGGTGAAAGGTACCTGGAGTAGGTTGGTGGTAATTAGGAAAGAAAGCAGTGGATTTCCACTGGCAATGTTTAAGAGCTAGGGTACATAGATTTTGGTAATAAGGTTTTACCATAACAAACACTGAGCTTTGGAGGCACAGGCTTATTCTCCTGGATAGTGAGATGGCTGGAACCCTGTGTACCCAGAGCCCCAGGAAGAGAAAGTAGAATAAATCTGCTTGCTTCACTCTGCAATTTCTTTATTCTAGTCAGTCATTTATTAGCTTCCTGGAAAACTAAGGAAGAAATCCAGCAAGCATGGAAGGAATAACAGTCTGGTTATTCTGCAGGAGGTTCTAGATTAGGACCTGGCCTCTAGTACTTTAGGAATAAGATTTCAACATCAGGAATGGTGCATGCTCAGAAGCCTGAAGCAGGAAGATCATGAGTTTGAGGCCAACCTAGAGTATATAGCTAGATGTTATGGTTTGTGTCTAGATGTCCCCCCAAAGCCTCATGTGGTCATAGGTGGGGCTGGATCTAGAGTGTGTGATTACTAAATTAGTCCACTGATTTGTTTGGCATAGTTCTGCTGGGATCAAGGATGTCATGCAAGGATTAAGGGTATTAGGATTAAGGATGGGTGTGCTACCCACCCTAAAGCCAAGTAGCCTGGATAAAATATAAGAGACAGAAAGAGGTTTGCCTACTCCTTGCTTACCCCCTGGCTTACCTTGCTCCCTTCTGCCTGTCTGCCATGCCACCCTGCCTTGGACCCAGCAGACTGTGGACTAAAACCTCTACAAACCGTGAGCTAAATAAGCCTTTCTCCTTCTAATTTAGGGTGTCGGGTATTTTGTCTCAGCAACAAGAGAAAAGTAACTAAGACACTAGACCTTGTCTCAAAAAACAAAAACAAGCAAAACACACACACACACACACACACACACACACACACACACATACAGTGTTCAAAGAAAATGGGGGCACCAACAGCTGCAGTCCAGAGACTAAAATGCTAATAGTCAGTCAGTGTTCTATACATAATCCTGTAAGGTATACAGTTTTTTCCACCATCTGGCTATAGTATCAGTAAGAGAAAACAGAAGACAGCCACAGTAGTGTTCCTAATTACTAGGGAGGGGCTGGGGATTTAGCTCAGTGGCTAAAGTGCTTGCCTACCAAGCACAAGGCCCTGAGTTCGATCCCCAGCACCAAAAAAAAAAAAGAAAAAAAAAAATTAGGATAGCCTAATTACTAGGGAAGTGTGAAAGCACAGAACACCACTTGTGCACATACTGGTGTCTTAGTCACCTTCCTGGGTCACTGGGACAAAGTACCCAGCACACCCGCTATGAAGAAGGTGTTTGTTCTCTAGTCAGCTGACTCCAAAGCAGAAGCAGCACAGCAAAGGGACACAGCAGATGAATGCTGCTTATATCACAGTGGTCAGGAAGCAGAGAGAAGAAGGAATGAGATACACCCTTGCCACTCACACACCTAGCGACCCACTTCTTCCTACCAGGCCCCCTTCCAAGAGCACACTTAGAACTCTGAGCTTGTCCATGGATTGATCCACTGATGACTACAGCATCTCCATGACTTAATCACCTAGAAACTTCCCTCCGAACACGTGAGCCATTTGGGGGACATTCTAGGTCTAAATCATAACAACTGGCTTGGATGGTAAACGAATTAAAGTATACCAACGTGCAAAGTCAGAGCTCTAAATCAGGTTTGTTTTGTTTTGTTTTCTTTTGTTTTTAATGGAAAACAAAGAGAAAGAGAAAAAGCTTGTAGCACACAATATCTGGCATACTCTGATCAGAGGGTGATGTGCATGTGAATGTCATATAAAAAAAAGTGAAGCAGCAGAAAACCTGCAGTGGCCTAGGTTAATAAGAAAGCCACAGCTCCTTGTTTTGTCTGAGACATTCCACCCTTAAAAAGATTGCTCAGGCTTTTTTTTTTAATTTTTTAAATTTTATTTTAATGGTACATTTTAGATGTACATAGTGATAACATTGATCATAGGGGATTTGTATGTGTACATGACCTATCTGCTCAGGCTTTAAGAGATCAGAAGGAAGGCCTGGATTCTAGGCTTTTTAAAATCTTAATTATCTTATCTTCTGACAAACCTAAAAGAATCACCTATACATTCTGCATCTAGTTTCTCATTTTGTTTTCAGTCCTCAAGGTACTATAATGAGGCTTCTCCTTTCAATGAAATTGTTCTCATTAAGATTCTAACTGCTTAATTACTAAATCCAAAGGGCAATTTTCAGTTCATATTCTGTAAGATTTATCACTATTGACAGATACATTTGTTCAATTTTTTTCTTTATGTTTGCTTTTGCTTTTTTTAATAAGTGGGCCAATTCTTTGGCTTTTCTTACTCTCAGATCATTCTCTGCATACTTTTTATGGGTCCTTCTTCATTTAAATTTTGAGTTCTTTTCTTAATTGATTTCTTTCTTTCTTTTTTTTTTCTTCGGTGCTGGAGATCAAACTCAGGGCCTGTGCTTGTAAGGCAAGCACTCTAACCAGTGAGATAAATCCCCAGTCCCTCTTAATTAATTTCTAATGCTGTATTACATCCATAGAAATATCACTCATTCTTCCAACTTAAAAACTCTCAATTTTGACCTTTTCTCTAGTTTTCAAATTTTTTCATTCAATTGCTTATTAAATACATTGATTTAGATGTTCTTCAGAATATTGTGAAACTCAGTATATCCATAATTAAACTCATCAGTCTTTACCCCCTCAAAGTCTATTCCCTCTCTTTATTCTGCATTAATTTGAATGTCCTCGCCATCTACCTATCATCTAAGTTAGAAATCTAGGAGACTTCTCCCTCCTGCTCCCTCAAATCCAGCCTCCTAGTTGCCAACATACTGAGCTGGACGGCATATCTGGTCAATGTCTCCAGCTGCACAGCAGGCCAGCTGGATTAGATTGGACAGATACTCCCACACATATCAGCAGATCCCTAAACTTCAAAAAAACTTCTTCAGATATCTCTACTAAGAAGAATGGTCAGAGCAATAGCAAACTGCTCTGTTTTGTGATTTCTCAGTGAAGGGTTAATATCTTGGTTGCCAAATGTCAGCAGTTTTAAGGTAGGGTAAACTACAAGTGTAACACGTTACCAAATCCATTCTTACATTCTTACATTTGGATACAGAGGACAAGATCATAGAGAGAAGGAAGTAAATCAGAATATCACACTGGAGATGCAAATAGGCAAACAGAAGTAGGATTGCCAATAAGGAGGCCAAAGAAGACAGAAAGGAATACAATGATAAAATGGAGATTTTGGAGATGTCCTCTAATTCTGAGCATCAGTATGATAATAGATCTACATTCATTTATTTATTCCACACTATTAACTAAGTATTCACTATGTACTGGATACTGTTAAAGATACTAGGAACAAAAAAATGAACAAGATAGTTCCCACCCTATCCTCAAAGGGCTTAAAATCTATTTACTGGGTTTACAAAAAGAAAAAGGTATAATGCAACATGAGTATTATAACTGAAGTATGTATGAAGTGCTATGGCAACCAGATGGGAGATCAGGAGGCTTTCACACAGGAAGCACCACTGGCAAGGCACCTTATTGGACGAGGTGGGAAGTACAGGAATAACATATGTTCCCTCAAAAAATGTTCAAGATGTGTTATGTACATGTACCAATACCCTGTGATGAATTTACATAATCATCATGTGCTGCAAATATGTACTAACAAAAATATAACGAAGTATTTCAATATATAATTTAGTAAGACAAATACATAAAAATGTGCCCTACAAATGCTGTGGTGTTTTTTTGGTGCTGGGGATTGAACTCAGAGCTAAATTCCCAAAACTGTTATGAAATTTATATGATATTTTTAATTCTCTAGCATCAAATGATATTCTCTTGACTCAGGGTTTACAGTCTGGAACCATTTTGGCTTTCACATTCTGAGAAGTAGCTCTCATCCTGGGGAAGGTCTGACCGCCATTTTCTTTCTTCTCACTTGATCAGTTTACAAGAAGGTATGTACTGGTGATTCCTTGGCCTCAAGGTCCCCAGTGCAGCACGTCAATTGATTTTGGATTTGAATGGGCAACATAAAACAAAATTAGAGAGCTGAAGGCAGGAAAAAACCCACAGGTATTCTGCACATCCAGATCAGTTCCCTTCCAGCACCTGGGGTCCTTCTGGAGCAGGCCAAGTCTCCCAGTCCACTATTCCTTATGTGACATGGTTTCACTTACTGTTACTGTTCTTATCACTCTACTCTGACTGAGTTCCCATTCTTCTTTGTCCTTTTGAAAGTACTATGCCAGGAAACTCAGGATTCCAAGAATACTATCACTTACCATAGTCTGTATAAACATTTTTGTTAATGCAACCCAGGATTTCAGCTGTTTTCAATTATATCATATTAATGCATATTGAGCTACTGTCTTAATCTCTCTAACATTTTTATATATCTTAGTATGTCAGGACATTTTCTCTTCTCTGATTCCTACTTCAATTTTAAATTAGTTTGGGGATCCTATTCAATTCATCTTTTTATACTTAGTCTATCTTTCCCATTCTTTTCACATACCATTACAGGTATTAGAAGCAATAAGTGTTCCAAATACTGCTGAATTCCTCTGTTAAAATGACTATATATAATGTTTTAAACTAACTTAAGGCTTTAGGCATCATCCAAGTTACCAATTTATACATTCTCTACAAAATATTTTAAATTTTGGCAGAAAAGTTTCTTCAAGGCTATGGAGACAAGGTCAGATAACTATACTTCTAAACACAGGACCTACTTTTAAAAATATGACAAAAATGTTCTAAACATGTAACCATTAAATTATAGTTAAAAATTACTACTGTTGCTTATCTAAAGAAAACAAAGACTATATAGAAATTTATTTCAAGAGAGTAAGGTCAATATCAGACAGTATAATTAGTAGTCCTAGGCATGTGCTAAACACAACACAGGTCCTCAATTATTATCTAAAGCAGTGGTTATCCAACTTTAGTATGAATCAAGAGGATATGTTCAAACACAAATTATTGAGCTCTACCCTCAGATTTAACAGGTTTAGGGTAAGGCCAGAAATCTGCATTTCCAGCAAGTTTCAGATGGTGCTAATGCTCCTGGGCCAGAGATAATTTCATGACTCTAATGAAAACACAAAGTGTAGTTTAAGCCATTTCCACACTGAAAAATAATGATTTGTTGTTCTTCATAGGATGTATACTGAGAATCCACAGAAGAGCAATAGGTACATCTGATTTAAAAGCTCAGATAAGAGAAGATAAAATATTTTGATACTTCCTAACATATGCTCTGAAAAATATTCAGAAAAATTACTTAAGTTTCCCTTATAAATGAACAGTAAGAAACACCTATGAGAACTTTTCAAAATGAGTGGCATCCTAAGTCAGAAACACACATATTCACCTACTCCTCACAATAATACCAAGAGATAGAAACTATTATTATTTGTCTTTTAAAGATGAGGAAACTAAGGTTAAAAACAAAGGCTAAAGAGCATGCCCAAGATGAAACAGTAAAAGTAGTAGAATCTACATTTGAATCAAGGAATTTTGGTTGCACAACATGTACTCAGAACTAGTCTGCCTTTTTGTAAATATTACTTCACATAAGCAACAAATAAAAGCTCCTAACCTAGACTGTGGAACTCTGAATACAACAGAGTATCCTACACCAAAGAAACATACTATATTTTAAACTTTTGCTACTCTTGAAAGACAAATATAAATTCTGGAGTAAATTATAATGAATTCTTTCAGAATTTAGACCAGGAATCCAGAGAGCAAAGCAGTCTGGAAAGCTGATCCCAGTTCCTGAGGAGAGGAACCTGTCTCCACTAACACAAGGTAAGCCTAGAAAGGGGTGGCATCTCCAGGAAGAAATGATGGGATTGAGCTGGCAGCACCAGTCCCACAAAGAGCCCACTGCTACTGTAAATTGCAAAAACGGTGTGAAGTTTTACTCTGAAAGCAACTCCTTCCAAATGGCAGGCTAGAATTGGAGAAGAAATCCAGTGTAACACCCACCATATGTGAAAATATTTACTCAGAAACCATTTTGAGAAGGGGTTAATTGTTTAAAACTGAACTGCAGAACAACTATAACTCTGGGTTTCTGGTGTCACCTTACCACAGTGAATGGGTGGCATATGGTCACAAGAGACAGTCACGAACAGCAGATGGGCTAGAGATAGACATCCCTAAGAAGCTTAAGCTCAGGCGAGGAAGGTCACAGGGGTCATACTGAGTAGAGATGCCAGGCTGGTCGTGTATGTGTGGCTTTTGGAAGGGGTTGGGTCTGAAAGTGCTGCAATTAAATCCAGTGGACTGCTTGACAACCTCTCCTGCTGGCTGTATCCAGCAAAGACCTCGGTGGTCTCTTTGCCTTCCTCATTTGTCAAAGAGATGGGGGACATGCCTTGGCTTGTATGGCTGCCACAGCTTGGGGTGTATGGACAGAGGGGTCCATGGAGTAGAGGTGGTACATCACAAACCCACAGGACATAAAGCTACCTGGAGATAGTCCTGACTTGGGGCATAGAGAGAGACATGGAAACTGGGAGTGGCTGGAGTGAGCACAGCCCCATAGTGGACACCAATGACTGATTTTGCCCAACAGGAAAGGCAGATCAGGATTTGGCATTCACACACAAAAATGTGAGTGTAGGGCTGGGGATTTAGCTCAGTGGTTAGAGTGCCTGCCTCACAAGCACGAGGCCCTGAGTTCGATCCCCAGCACCAAAAAAAAGTGAGTGTATAAACAAAATACAACTTAGTAGTGACTTATTATTCCTCCCCCATGTCTAGTGGATTACAAAACTGCAGACCCTGGAAAGAAACCAAAAAAACATGGAAGAATTTTTTTTTTTTTTTTGCTTCATTTATTTTTCTTAATTGGTTTTTTTAGGGGGATAGAGCTTTTTTTCTTTTTTATTCTTTTTTTGTGTGTGTGTGCTGGGGATCAAACTCAGGGCCTTGTGCTTGCTAGGCAAGCACTCTTGCCACTGAGCTAAATCCCCAACCCCCTTTTTTATTCTTTTTTATTTTGCTCTCTATTTTCTTTTCTTCCTTTTTTTTATGTTACTCTCAGTTACTTTTATCCAATTCTATTAATTTTCTTTCAAACCTTAGTAGAAATCTTTATTTCACTTTTCTCTATTGCTTCTCATCTTCCTTTTCTGCATTTTTTCAGATTTTACTTCCTTCATTTTCCCCTTCCCCACTCCCTCCATCTTTACTAGTTTTTTTTTGGGGGGGGGGTTGCTGGGGATCAAATTCAGGACCTTGCACTTGCTAGGCTAGCGCTCTATCACATGAGCTAATCTCCAGCCCCTTTACTAGTATTATTGTAAAGCTTTATTAATCTTTAGATAGTTGACTCTATGTTATTATTGCTGCATTCCTTTCCATGGTTAATGGTGGCATCACTGTTACACTTAGTAGACATTTACTGTATGTCAATACTTGGTTTGTCTTTGTGCCTATAATTATAGATCTCTTTTCTACTGGTAAGGGTGGGACCATCTTTTTATTTGTTCTTATGGTATGTCAACATCCATTTTGTCTATAACTCTATTACTGTTGGTGACTGTTGCAATTGCCAGGGCGGCATACTTATTGCTCTTAATTGGGTTTTCCTGTATGCCAACATTTGGTTTGTGTTTTTGTTAATAACAATACCACAGATCATTTCCAGAGAACTGGGTGCTAGGCCAATTATACTGCATCATACTCTCCCAAAATTAATAGAGGCAGATGGATCTTGGAACAGAAGCAAAGGCCTATAACACCCAGAGCATATCCCTGGAAAGCAGACACTAACTAAAGAGATCTCCATACTAGCAACAAAGTCTTTCCACTATAACTGACCCACAAACCTCAGCATATACACACAAAAAACCCCACAAAAAACGAAAATGAGCAAAACAATAGAAACATGAAAAGACAAGGACAAGAAATGCCTCCAAAAACTGCCAACACCTGCAAAGCTGATCTGTGGGGAGACAACAGGGAGGAAATCAAAAGTCAAGTAGCTGAATTACATGAAATGATATGAGAGAAGACAAAAAAGAAAAAAAAACAGATCAATAAGGTGCTCAGCAAGCTCAAAGATGGTAAAATTAAATGTATAACAAATTTAATAAACAAAATGGTCAGTTATTTTAAGAAAGACACTAATGAAAACCTAGCTGAGATAAACAAAATGATACAAATCATGAACGACTAGGTTAGCAAAGAATTAGAATCCATGAAAAGACATCAAACTGCTTGACATCAAATAGAAATCCAGGAGATGAAAAATTCTACTGAAAATATGAGCAGCAATAGTGATCAATGTGAGGAGACAGTGTCAGAACTAGAAAACAGGGCTGATGCAGATGACACTATAACCAGAGATACCTAAAAACAACAGAACATGAAAAATGATCAAATGGCTGCTAGATGACAGAAAGACGGTGAATCTAAGATTAATTAGAATTAGTGAAAAAAACAAAATCACAAATGGCATAAAAAACTTATTTACAGAAATAACAGCAGGAAAGTTTCCAAATATGTGGAAATAATATACAGATAAATGAGGCATATAGCATCCCAAAGACCCATGATCAGAAAAGAACTTTTCCATGACAAATTATAGTCCAACTCTCAGAAGTCCAACACAGGGAGTGAGAAAAATCTTAAAAGCTATTAGAGAAAAGCAACAAATCACTTATAAAGATAACCCATTAGAATTACACCAGACTTCTCAACACAAACTTTAAGGGTCAGAAGACCTTGGAGTGAAGTGTTCCAAGCCCTAAAAGGAAACAACTTCCAATGCTGAATGATAAATCCTGCAAAAGTATCTTTCAAATTTGAGGAAGAAATAAGGTATTTCTATGACAACAAGCACCTTAAGAAATTCATGACCACCAAGCTAACACTCCAAAAAATTCTCAAGGAGTAGGTGGGAATGGAGACACATGCCTGTAATCTCAGCAGTCAGGAGGCTGAGACAGGAGGATCACTGCTGCCAGCCTGGGTTACATCATGAGTTCAAGTCCAGCCTGAACTCACAGCAAGAAAAAAGCCTTGTCTAAAAAGCCAAGAAAAAAAAATCTCAAGGATATCCTAGAAAGAAACCATGAAGCTAAAAAAGCCAAAAGAATGAATTCATCAGGCAGGGTGAGCAGTTAAATAGAAGAGGCAAAAAAAAGAAAAAGAAAAAGAAAAAGAAAATCAGCAATAGAAAAATAACACATCGACAGGATTAAGTTTAAATAATAACTCTCAATATAAATGGTCTCAATTCCCCAATCAAAAGACACAAATTCACAGATGGGATCAAAAAATAAAACTCAGGCATATGCTGTACAGAAGAAACACATTTAACATAAAGAGAAATTTATAGAGTAAAAATCAAAAGATAGAAAACAGTATTACACACAGTGGGGGCCTGAAATCAAGTAGGAATAGCAATCCCATATTCAGACAAAGTGGACTTTCAGCCAAAACCCATCAGAAGAGACAAAGAAGGTCACTACATATTGGTTAACACATTCCCACTGGCTTGAACCACAGAAGGTTAGCTTTTAATATCAGATGATAGAATTCAAATCAGAGCTTCCTGTCAACGAGACATACAAATTACAGCCCTGTTGTGAACATGTTAAGGGAACAATTCAACAGGAAGAGATAACAATTATAAATATATATGCACCAAACACCGGCACACCCAGCTTCATCAAGCAAATGGTATTAGACATAAAAGGTCAGAAAAATATCAACACAATTAATAGTGGCGAACCTCAATACCCTAAAATTATAAACAGTCTAACTAGACAAATATCAGAGTTGAGCCACACCTACAGATATGTACACAGTGTCCACTCAACAACAACTGAACAAACCTTGTTCTCAGCACCACATAGAACTTTCTCCAAAATAGGTCACATATAGCCCATAAGGCATACTAACATAAATGCAAAAGAATCAAAATTATCCCACGCATGTTCATATCATAGTGCAATGAAACTAGAAATCAACAGCAAAAGAAATCACAAAAATTATTCAAACATATGGAAATTAACCAAGATACTCTTGAACAAGAAATGGGTTATCCTGAAGAAATTGAGGAAGATTAGACAGTTCCTGGAATCAAACAATAACACCAGTATAGCATACCAGAACTTAAATGACATAATGAAAGTAGTCGTAAGAGGGAAGTTTATTATTGTGAATGCTCGTATCACAAAAACAGAGTGAGCCCAACTAAATAATCTAATGATGCACTGCAAGGTCCCAGAAAAACAAGAACAATTCAAATCCAATTTCAAATCCAAAGCTAGTACAAGGAAGAAAATTATAAAAATCAGAGCAGAAATTATGAAATTGAGACCAAAAACAATATATAGTGAACCGAAGAGCTGGTTCTTCGAAAGAATAAACAAAATAGACAAACCCTTAGCCAATCTTTCCAAAAAAATGAAAGACCCACATCAATGCAATTAGAAAAGTTGAAAATATAATGGACATCATGGAAATCTAGAAGATTATTAGCAGCTACTTTGAAAACCTGTGCTCCAATAAATTGCAGAATTCAGAAGAAATGGATAGACTGCTAAATACATATGAATTAAGAAATCTGAACCAAAATTTACAAACCCTGAATTGTCCAGTGACAGACACTGAAATTGAAACAGTAATGAAAAACCTACCAACTGGGGATCGAGAATTTAGCTCAGTGGTAGAGAGCTTCCCTACCAAGCGCAAGGTCCTAAGTTCAATTCCCAGCACCCCCAAAAAACAAAACAAAACAAAAAAACCCTACCAATTAAGAAAAGCCCAGTCCACCTGAATTCGCTGCCAAATTTTATAAAATCTTAAGGAACAATCTAACACCAATACTCTTCAAACTCTAATAAAATCTAAATGAAGAAGTATTCCCAAAGTCAATGCAAAATAGAAATGGAGCAAGAGATGGAAGGGAGAGAAACAGGTTATGTAAATGTACCAACTCTACGATGCATGTAATCATTACATACTGCAAACATGTATTAATAAACATAAAATTTTAAAAAGAACAGGAATTCAATGTTCTTCCAGCACTTTATATATACTTTTATTACGATACATGTTTATCCCATTGTAGCAATTAGATGTTTATTTCTGTGATATATTGATAATCACATGATATTTAGTCTTACAATTTTATACATATTTTGAAAATACTGAGCCCTACAAATGAAAGGATAATCTTCAGTAAATGTACCCAAAAAATCTCTCTTGAGGAGACATCTGCCTGGGACTGTACTTTGTAACGGTATCTGTCAGTCCTCATCTGTAAACAGATTCTCAAAAAGCTAGCACCACCTTGTGGATTATGGTAATACTACACATTGAAGCCTTTGGAAACAGTCACAAAATTTTGAAGTTTAAAGAGATGAGTACAAATTTTTTCCCATTCTGTAGGTTTTCTCTTCACTCTACTAATTGACTCTTTTGCTGTACAGAAGCTCTTTATTCTAATATAATCCCATTTATTAATTCTTGTTGCTGTTTCCTGTGCAGTTGAGGATCTGTTTAGAAAGTCCTTTCCTACTCCTATGTTGTCAGGTGTTTTACTATTTTGTCTTAGAGAAGGTTTAATGTTTCTGTTTTAATGTTTAGATCTTTGACCCATTTTAATTTTAATTTAGTATATGGTGAGAAACGTGGGTTCAGTTTTATTCTTCTACAAACAGGTAAGACAGAAGACTAATATCTAGAAAATACAAAGAACTCAAAAATATTAAACCACCTAAAATTAATGACCCTCTCAAGAAATAGGCTAGAGAAATGAACAGACACTTCACAGTGGAAGACATACAAATGGCCAACAAATACATTAAAAAATGCTCAACATCTTTGGCCATTAGAGAAATGCAAAACAACACTAAGATTCCACCAAAGAATGGCAATCATCAGGAAGTCAAATAATAACAAATGGCTGGCATGGCTGTGGTGAAAAGAGAACCCTCCTATACTGTTGGTGGGAATGCAAACTGGTACAACCATTATGGAAATCAGTATGGAGATTTCTCAAAAGCCTGAAAGTAGAAATCCCATATGACCCAGCCATTCCCTTACTAGGTATCTTCCCCAAAGAGCTAAAGACATCATACTACAGTGATACTTGCATATCCATGTTTATAGCAGCACAATTTGTAATAGCTAAATTCTGGAAGCAGCCTGTATACCCATCAACAGATAACTAGATAAACAAAATGGGGTATCTATACATAATGGAATACTACTTGGTTATAAAGAAGGACAAATTAAGTCATTTATAGGAAAATGGATGGATCTGGAAAACATAATGTTAAGTACAACAAACTAGACTTGCAAGCTTGAATACCGTATGGTATCTCTCATTTGAGTAAGGCAAAATACAAATGAAGAAAATGGTAAAAAAAAATGGACACAAAAAGACAAAGGGAACAAGAAGAGAGCAAAGGGGAAGGGGAATGGGAATTCAGAGGAATAAAGATATCCTAAAAAGAAGAACCTAATAAACCAAATTTAAAACAGTAACACACTATGTAGTACACTATGTACTATAGTCAACTCTATATAGTTGCGACTTAATACTGCATCTATATGGTTGTTTACACTGTTTGTTGTTACATGCAAATGGCACAATGTATTATGGTCTGTAAGTTTGTGCAATTTTGGATAAATTTTAATTTTAAAAAAATCCCTCAAAAAAAAAGAGATGAGTATATTACCCTGACTCACAAAAATTAAGACTTTTACATAGTTGGACTGGGGATTTAGCTCAGGGGTAGAGCACTTGCCTAGCAAGCACAAGGCCCTGAGTTCAATCCCCAGCACCAAAAAAAAAAAAAGAAAAAAAAGAAAAAAGAAAAGATTTTGACACAGTAAATACTGGTGAGGAAACACTTTTGCATCCTGCCTTTGGTTCTGGCAAAGTGGTTCAATCTTCTCTGAGAAGAAATTTTAAAATCAATACCATGAATATAAATACTATTCTATCCAAAATTTCACTTGTAGAAATTTATTCTGTAGAAATAAATACACAATTTAATAAACACGAATGTACCAGGATATTTACTACAGTATTATTCTTGATGATAAAAAATTAGAAACAGCCTAAATGTCAGGGCAGATACCACGAATACTACACAGTGACGGCCTCAAAGGCAGCTAAAGGCTGTCGCAGCACTTAACATGCATCAGGCACTGTTCTTACGTCTTGCTTTACAGTCCTGGTATCGGCCATTGTGCGGGGCCACTTCTCAGAAGGACATAAACATCCTCACAGGGGAACATGCAGTTAAATGAGAAGACTCTAGCTCAAAACACTATAAAGATTACTTCATTTTTAAAAATATGTTTGTAAGTGTATTTTTAAAAGTCTGAAAGGCTAAACATCAAACTATGAACAATGATTATGTCTGAAAATGTGGATATGTATCAGGAGAAGAGATGACTCCATACTACATATACATCTGCACTGTTGAATTTTTTCACAATAAATATATATCAGCTTCACATACAAAAATGACAATTTTTTTTTGGTTTTTGGTTTTGTTTTTGGAGGGTTTTTTCAGTGTTTTTTTTGTTTGTTTGTTTGTGTTTTTTTTTTGAGACAGGGTCTCACTATGTAGCATAGTCTGACCATGAACTCACTACGTAGACCAGGCTGGCCTTAAATTCACAGCGATCCTCCTGCCTCAGCCTCCAGAGTGCTGGAATTACAGGTGTGCACCACCACACCCGGCACATGCAACTTTTTAAAAAACTAGAGTTGAAGCACATTCAAAATGATTAAAATCTTAGAAATTTTAGGTAATTACAATTTTTTTTAAGATCTTTTTTTGGGGGTGCTGGGGATTGAACTCAGGGCCTTGTGCTTGCTAGGCAAGCACTCTACCATGTGAGCTAAATGCCCAACCCTATTATTAAAATTTATAATTTATAATTTCTTGATAAAGATAGCAGGTTGAACATGCATATCCAATACTGATTTTCCCTCAAACTCCACTAAAACTATAGAGAAAAAGAATTTTTACCATCACCCTAGGAGCTCAGGTGAGGCAGAAGAACTCTGAGTTCAAGCCTCCCCTAGTCAACTTAGCAAGACTCTGTCTCGAAATGAAAATTTTAAAAAGGGCTGGGGATGAAGATCAATGCAAAGGCCCTGGGTTCAATTCCTAGTCTTACAAAATTGAAAGCAAGAGAAGAAGAGAGAAGTGGGGAGAGGGAGAAGGGGGAGGTAAGGAAGTGGTGGGAGGAAAATAAAAATACAAGCTTCCAGCAATGGGAAAAGGAGAAAAGAATAGAAATAAAATTTTGGAAAATGGAAGTAGACAGACAAATGGTAACTAATTTAACAGTCTTAAGAAAGCCTAAACCTAAGCCAGCATTGGGTAAAGTTGAAAACCACTCTGATTTCAAAAGGCTCAATAATTTTTGCATTGAAGACTGATCACTTATTTTTGTGCTCCTACTCCATGAAAAGTTTGGGCATGTAATAGGAACATTGTTCTTTTTAGAATTTATTTACTATAAAACAGTAAAGCAAGGGCTTGATCTGAGATAAATGGACCAAGAAATATTACTTTGAGTAACCTGAGTACAAGATATAAACTCCCAAGTATAAACACATGGTGAGAAGAAAAAAAAGTCTTAAATCAACAATTACCTTCTCAAAAACAAATGCATACTGTGTGCAAGGCCCTGGATTCAATCCCCAGCACTGAAGAAATAAAAAAGAAAAGGCTGTAAAGTTAAAGTGATTCTGGAGGGCAAAAGTTTCCTTTTTTAAAAATAAAAGTAAGCTATTTTATGTAGCTTACTTAGAGCAACAATGCTTGTTCTATTACTCTCTCTTTGCTCATACAGAAGTACCATTTTAAAAAGCAATTAAGCAAGTATTCAATTGTTGGCACTTTAACAACTGAAAAAGACAAAGTCAGGGTAAGTTTCGGCTTTTCTAAAAAGTGACATGGCAGCCAGACATGGTGTAATGCCAGCAGGTGGGAGGCTGAGGCAAGAGGATTGCCTAAAGTTCAAGACCAGTCTGGGCTACATAGTGAGTTCAAGTCCAGCCTGAACTACAGAGCAAGACCCAGTCTCAAAAAACCCAAAAAGTAAAAATATAAAAAGTGACATGACATCTAACAATGTTCCACTTTACTAATGATGCAGAGTTGTAGTCAAATTCTGACCATATGACTTTCAACAGAGCTATTTTTTATTATTTCTAGTTAGTGTGTGCCAGAGTAGTCCCTGCTAAAATATAGAGCAGTTGAAAATAAAGTCAAATACATCTAGAACCCATGTAACAAAATTATATGACTCTATTAATAAAGCAAAACTATTCTCTGGGTGAAATCTAGCAAATATTTGACATGATACATTCACCCAATCAAATCCCTCAACAATTTAAAGAAGACCGTAAAATCTTACTACAAAGAAAATGTTGTCATAATATTATTTCCTTTTTTAGAAAATCATTTTTAAAGACCAGGCAAAGACTTACAACAAAAATGTGTACCAAAAATTAGTTAAATTGTATAATAGAGATTTTTCTCTGTTTTATTCCAGATTATCACAGAAACTGATAATTCAGCATGTACGAACAATGGAAATTTTCAGAGTACCCAAACAGCTCCTAACTGATTTTATCTGGTTAATTTTAAAACATAATTATTCAATATAACTTCTGGAGAATTATAATTTTAAGGACGTGTCAAAAAGAATAAGTATGATATATTAAAGGAAGTTACTGGATTACAGAGTCACTATTAATAACAGAGAACACAACTATACCTAACCCAGTACGTAAAGATGCCCTTGAATTTAGAATGAATTATGTAAACCTTTTCAAAGTTTACTTAAAAACCAAAAGGCGGAGCAACTCCTAAAAGTCAGACGTGTATAAACACCATTTATGGCTTATGCACGCTCTTAACCAGAAACCCTACAAGGCAAAAGGTAGTCTACCTGGATTATATATGGTGCTGTTAATGTAAGAAACCAAGTAGTAGCTAAAAAATAAATAAAATGGTCCTAAGAAGGCATAAAACCAGGGGACAGAGCTAAGTTCAGACTAGACAGACAAAATAACTTGCTTGTCATGCATATCGTTAGAAATGGATTATCTCACAATCTTGAGTCAGCATGTACTGAGAATGAAGATACAGGCAAGCATTTACCACGTTACTAAGAAACATGAAACCAAGGTAGGGATTCTCTGGTAGGAGTAAAACATTTGTGGTCAAGTTGTCTCTGGAGAAGAGTACACACCTGCATCCTAGAACAAAGGAGCTCACAGAAATGACTAGAGTTTAATTTTCTCCTCTAATTCATTGTACAATTCATTCTCTGCCAAAATATGGATTATTCAGTTCATTCCATAGACATTTATTTGTTATTCACTTTCCCAGACACTGTGTTGATGAAAAAGATTACCAAAGTGAGTAAGAAACAGTCTCTGTCCTTGAGAATTTAAAGTGTAAGAGGGAAAAGGCAAAAAAGTAGGTAATTGTACTACAGTGAGGCCAATGCAGTGCTATGATAACAAGGAGGAAAGTTATTCACTTAGACAAGCCCAGAAATGAGTCAGGGAAGGAAGTTAGAGTCATGCTGCATGACAGGATACTAAGTTAGCTCTTACGGGACAAGAACGTAGTCAGGTGACAACCCGGAAAAAGAACATTCAAGAAAAGGAAGAGGAGAAAGAGGAGGTGGAAGAAGAGAAGGAGGAGGAGAAGGAAGAAAGTAAAAGAGAGGGGAGGAAAGATGGAAGGAAGGAAGACAAGGAAAGAAAAAGAAACAAAAGACAACAAAAACAAATAGAAGCAAAGGGTTGGAGCATGAAACAGTTTAATGTATGGTAAGGGAGGAGGTATGAGATATCACAAGTAGGTTGTTATTATTACAATATAAGCATAGCGATTATAAGGAATGGGAAACTGATAATATGCAGGCCACATTGCAGAGGGACTAGTAAAACACGCAAAAATTCTTGAACCTTATCTTGTACATCATGGTAAACCACTCCTGAGAAGAATGACAGAATCACATTTTCCATAAATCACGCTGGAGCATTCTGGAGGAAGAACCTGAGAGGGGGCAAGACTGGAGGTGGGGTGACCAGTTAGGAGGCTACTACAATAGTTCAGGCAGGAAATAATGAGGTCCTGAACTAACAAGTAACCTTCTAACAAGTAACCTTCTAATAAAGACCCCCTGAGCTGTAAAACCAATAATCTAGAATGATCACAGTATAGCACAATAACAAAACACTAACTCATCAATATATATAGTCACACATATCCATAGTATTTATATATTGCATATATTTACACTTAGACACAGATGGTTTTTGTCACCACTGGGCTGAATTACAAATTGTCCTTTTCTACATTAATAAAAAAGGGACAAAAGTTAGAAAAACAAAAAGAAAGATAACGGCTGAAACCCAAAGCATTCAGTATTTTATCTTAGGATAATTATAAATTAATTAGTAATTAATAATAAATTGTTACTCCCCCTACACAAATCATTATTTTAGTGGTAACAAACTGAATGTTAGAAATTTAGATTTAAGAAGAGGAAAATTATTTAGAATATATTATATGAAACATCTAAAACCAAGAACAACATCAGATTTGTCAAAAGTTTTGACTATATTAATAGAGTCTAGAATACTAGATCTACGTTAGTAAAGAAAATAACATGGTCAAAGGACAGAAAATTTTAGTAAGATAGGCATAAAGTCAAGAAATCTATTGTAGAACATAGTGACTATAAATTAATAATGATATATATTCTTGAAATCACTAACAGTGGATTTTTCGGTGTTCGCCTCACATAAAATGATTAAGTATAAAGTAATACACATGTTAATTAGTTTGGTTCAACCACTCTACAATGTACACATATATACAGGTTTTGGCAATGAAAAGAAATGAATAATTTTTTTAAAATAACATGACCCTAAAACTATAAACCCCAACCCCTTACCTCATGCACACACAACACTGCAGTTCCCCAACTCTCACCACAGAATGCCCACCTGTTCAGACCCCAAGCTTCCCCTCCTGTGTAGTCCCCGCAATGGTTCTTCAAATGCCATTGCTGAGGACAGTCAGGGGAGATTATGATAATCAGTGCTTGCCACCTCATAACTGGACCTGGCAGGGAAACGAATTCCTCCTGGGTTATTTGTGATACAGTATTTGTGACTTGATTCTCACCTTCCCCAACTCTACCAAATACTTTAGTTAATGGCTGACCATACTGCAGAAGTATAATTTAGGAATCTATAAACATCTTAGGTCATTTTTTAAAAAACTGCTTTCAGGCTGGGTATATGGCTCAGCAGTACAGCACTTGCTTTGCATGTGCAAGGGCCCAGGTTCAATCCCCAGCAATACATTCACACAGACACACACATACATACAACTCATTAGGCTGGGATACAGATGTTTCTGATGGTTTGTATAGTATGCCAAAGATCCTGGGTTCCATCCCTAAAGTCATAGGGGGAAAAAAACTGCTTTGCAAAACTAAATACTTATTCGCTAGCCAGGCATGGTGGCACATGCCTGGAATCCCAGTACTTGGGAGGCTGAGGCAGGAGGATCACTGAAAGTTCAAGGCCAGCATGGGCTACATAGTGAGTTCAAAGCCAGCCTGAACTACAGAGCAAGACTCTGCCTCAAAAAATAAAAATTTTATTGGCAACCATTAGGTTATTTCAAATAAAGATCAATTCAAAGAATTACATTAAAGTTACTTTCAGTATTTAGTATATACTTCAGTAAAGTTAGGAATATCATAAAGAATTATATAATCCCAAGTAGTCATAGAGATCTAGTTAATAATGTATCAATGCTGCCATACATCTATTAATCTACACTATTAAAAATGTAGAAATACACCAAAAATACTACCTTGGTGATCCTCTAAATCCATGTCAAGTTGTCTGATTTCTTCATTAAACTGATTTATTTTTTCTTTTATATCTGTTAACCTGTTGAAATATTAATGAATTTATGAGGATAACAGCCACTCAGTAAAAACTTACTTAATGATGATCCTAACATCTTTTCTAAGTTGCATAAATAACATGCCCTATTCTGAGGGCGATACTACAAACTTACAGAGAAAAATCTTTTCTAGACCTCTTTTCACAATTCCTATTGAAAGCAGAAGTATATTCGGAGAACAGACCCTTCCCCAAGCTTGGCTTGTATTCCAAGAAAATGAAAATCTTTAGCAACTTTTCTTTTGTAGGTTTGTATAAAAAGAATTAAGTTGGCAAATTAGCCTCAAAATTTAGAAAATAGGGGAGAAAATCTACCATTGGTAGATAACACAGATTAAAATTTTTTAAAAAACACATATTTACTTCAAAGCTATAGTAATCATGTCATATTGGAGTACAGAGAGACATATCAATGGACTAGAACTGTGAATTTAAAAATAAGACCATACATATATGGTCAACTGATTTTGAACAATGGTGCCAAGACAAATAGGGAAAGAATAGTATTTTCAACAAATAGGACAGGGATAACTGAATAAGCACAAACGAAAGAATAAAAATGAACTCCTATCTCATATACTATTAACCCAAAATTGGTCAAAGATTTAAATACAAGCGCCAAATTATAACACACTAAGAAAAAAACACAGGCGCAACTCTTGATGACCTCGGATTGGATACGGATTTCTTAGAACACCAAAGCATAAGGAAAAAAAAATGATCTTAGCAAAAGTGAAAGCTTATGTGCTTCTAAGAAAATCACCAAGAGTGAAAAGATAACTGACAGAATGAGACAAATTTTTTGCAAATCATATATCCAATAAGGGACTTGTATTCAGAACATATAAAGAATCCTTTAAACTCAATAATAATGATAATAAACCCACTTTAAAAAATGGGCAAAAGGTCTTACATTTTGCCAAAGAAAATATACACCTGGCCAATAAGCACATGAAATGAACCCCAACATCATTACCTATCAGGGAAATGCAAAATCAAAACCACATTAAAATACCACTTCACACCCATTAGGATGGCAACAGTAAACAAAAAAGATAAATAATAGTGTTAGTGAGCATATAGAGAAAGGACAACACTCGTCCAGTACTGATAGAGATGTAAAATGGTATGGCTACACTGGAGTTTGTCTTCTGCAATCATTTCATCTCATTAGACTCTATGACCCAGCAATTCCATTCCTAGGTAAGTACCCAAGGGAAGTAAAAATGTATGTCTACACAAAAACTAGCACATTGATGTTCATATCAACATGATTCATGATAGCCAAAAATATGGAAACAAGACAAATGTCCATGAGCTGATGAACAGATAAACAAAATATGGTATATCCATACAATATTTTTAGCAATAAAATTAAATGAAATACTGATACATGCTATAACATAGATGAACTTTGAAAATATTATGCTAAATGAAAGCATCCAGCTACATAAGACCATGTATGGTATGACTATACTTACATGAAATAGCTCTAATAGGTAAAACTATCAGACCTAAAGTGGACTATTTGTCTTAGAGAGATAGGAGAGTATTTTTTCCTTTGTTTCTTTTATTTTTGAGACAGGGTTTCACTATGTAGTCCAGGCTGGCCTTGAACTCATGGAGATCATCCTGCCTCAGCCTCTCAAGTGCTGAGATTATAACTATGCACCACACCCAGCTGAGATGGGAGAAACTGATGCAGGAAATGGTTAAAATGTGTGGGGTTTTATTGAGATACAAGAATCTTTTTAAAATTAGTTATACAACTCTGTAAATACACTAAGAAGATGCTCTGAATCGTGTATTTTAAATATGTGAGCCAGGCTTGATGGTACACACCTATAATTCTAGCACTCTAGGAAGCTGAGGTGAGAGGATCACAATTTCGAGCCCAGCTTGGGCAATTTAGTTACTATGCCAGACTCTGTCTCAAAATAAAAAACTTAAAATAGGGCTAGAGGTGTATCTCATTGTGAAAGTCCTAGATTCAATTCAAGGTATCAGAAAAGAAAGTGAATTATACTATGAAGTCCATCTTTTTTTTTTTTTTTTTTTGGTGGCACTAGGAACCAAATCCAGGTCACTATGCATGCTAGGCAAGCACCCACCAGTGAGCTATGTATTTAGACTTGAATTATATATTTATAAAACTTTTAAAAGCAGTTATGACATGGCTCTTTATTAAACAAAAAAATATTTAAAGCTATAAGACTGAAAGCTGCATTAATATTATCAACATAAGAAGAACATGAAGGACATGTAAGCATATGCACTCTTATAACTTTAGAATGTAATTTAGAAGATGAAAAATGAAAATAACGTGTCCTAGTATAAAAGTACTTACTGTCTCTCCATGCTAGCTATTTCCTGATTATCTTCTTTAACCTATAAAAGTACAAAAAGAAAATAGGATTTAAAAAATAACTCATTACTAAGCCAGATATAGTGGTCCATTTAGTAATTCAAGCAGTCCGGAGGGCTAAGGTAGGTTGATCAGAAGTTCGAGCCCAGCCTCATCAACTTAGTCACTTAGACTCCAACTCAAAAATAAAAATAAAAACAAAAAGCATGGGGATATCTGACATAAAAAAGGACAAACTAGAGACATATGTAGGAAAATGGATGTACCTTGAGAATATACTCTTAAGTGAAATAAATCAGACACTTATCAGTACACATCAAATTGTTTCTCTGATATGAGAAACTATAAGTGTAAATAAGGACAAAGGGGTATTATAGACATTATGTTAAAAAAAAAAGATAGTATTCAAAAGAGAGAAGAACTAGATAGGAAAAAGGGGGAAAAAGAAGGAAGGTTAAAAGGAAAGTAAGATGAAAGAAAAAAAATGGAAAAATGTAAATAAACCTGTTGCAAATAGGGAAAGGTGGGGGAATGGAAGGGAGGGGAGGGGAAGAGGGGGGAAAAACAAGATATATCAGGTACAAAATAACCATGATGATTATGAGCATTATGTATACAATGTACAAATACATGCTCTTGGTTAAAAAAAAAAAAAAAGCATGGGGATATAGCTCAGTGCAAAGACTCTGGGATCAATCCCCAGTACAAAAAACAAACAAACAACAACAAAAACATACATTCCTATTTTAGAGGAAATTTCCTTCTAGAATATGTTGTACTAAAATATCAAATCTACTCTTTTCTAAACCTCTTTCTTAGAACTCCAAATTTGAAGTCAAAAGGAACTTTGCTAAGAAACTATCCACAGATTCCTTTTCTTTTTCCTCAAAAGAAAGGTAATAATTGATATGCCATACCTATTCACAAGGCATTATCGAGTTAACACGTCTTCAAATCTGCCTCATTAGTTGACTAAACAGCTAGTATTTCTGAGACCCTCTCACCAGCTAGCAGAGGGGTGTGAGACTCACAAAAACAATGGGCAACTTAGCAACTTAAAGAGATCCTGTCTCAAAATATAAATTTTAAAAGGACTGGTAATGTAGCTCACTGCAAAAGGCCCTAGGCTCAACCCTTAGCACTGCAAAAACAAAGACTTATTATACTTTGCATTCTAATATAAGATCCAAAACAAATAATTGAACCTATCTTCAATGGCATTATCTGACTAATTAGCAAGAGTTTCAAGTTTTCCTAACAAGGAACTAAAGCATAAAATCCTAGCTAAATATGCACGAAGACCATATAAAATGAAGATTTAACCCCCAAAAAAGTTTATATGGGAAATTGACTTTTTTCTAGATTTTCTTGATCAAGTAAATAATTCATATTTAGGTGAAACTTACTTTTTGCTATTTTTTAATATAATAAAGTCATTGGCTTTTTAATTAGATCCCTTAAACAAAACAAATCGACACATTTAACAAAATGTGACATATTAAAATGAGTATGTTTCTTTTTCCTACCTGTTTCAGTAATCTCTCCCTCTCTTCCATCGGGGAGCCCGTGCTTTGGTCTTCTGCAATCATTTGATCTCGATGGGCCTCCAATTCATAAAGTTTCTCATGCAGCAACACGGCCTCCTGTTTTACCTGGGAGTGCGTTATTTCCTAGGAAAAAGGAGGGAAATTTTTAACTGGGGTATTTATAGATTTAGTAAGTTATCATGAGGGCATCAGGCCCTAATCTGGCACCCTTGTGAGAAGAGACCAGAGACACGCAATGAGCACACGCAACAACACGGGGCAGGCGAAAGGACGCAGCTACAAGTCAAGAGATCCCAGGATGATGGCCACTGCCAGAAGCCAGAGAACTCTACCCAGAGTCTGAGGAGGAATACAGCTCTGCTGACACCCAGTTTCAGACTTCTAGCCTTTACAATTGTGAGAAAATAAGTTTGTGTTACTGTAAGCTACCCAGTTTGTGACACTTTGTTCGGGCAGTGCTAGAAAACTAATACATCCAAGTAGATTAGTTACTATTTATTCAAGTCTACTCTACTGTTCACAAAGAGAAAAAAAGGATGAAGGGCCAGGCATGATGGTGCACACCTCCGGAGGCTGAGGCAAGAGGATCACCTTGAGTTTGAGGCCAGCCTGGGCTACACAATGAGTTCAAGACCAGCCTGAATTTACATAGTGAGACCCTGTCTCAAAAAAAAAAAAAGAATGAACTGAAAGCTTTATTAGGCAACAAAAAGAGCTAAGAATGATGGTAGTGATGATGATCAAGCTGACCTTTGAATCTGTTACTTATGGCACACTTGTTCTGTGTTAGACACTGTACTCGAGGTTCTTTATATGCCATCTCCAATACTCACAGCACTAACAGAGCACTGCTATCATCTCCACTTTACAGATGAGGAAAGTGAGGATATGAGTCTAAATAATTTTCCAAATTAACAAAGATATGAGTTAATAACATTTGAAACCAAGCCCACAGCAAGAACAAAACCAAATATATTCCATCTGCCTGCCCCGCTCCCCTCTCTCTTTCCCCTGTGAGGTACCAGGTACTGAACCAGGGCCTCTGCACCAAGTTACTTCTGCAGCCCTTTTTCACCTTTTACTTTGAGACAGGGTCTCACTAAGTCACTAAAGGACCCAGGCTCAGCTTGAATTTGCAGTCTTCTGTCTCAACCTCTCAGAGTGCTGTGATTACAGGCATGTGCCACCACACCCAGCTAAAACCTCATTTTTCAAAGTAGAGAGAAATTTTTAAAAAAGGGAAAAGTGGACAAAGGAAATACATGAAAGTCCATAAGAAATGAGTTACAAATGCAGGCTGAAGTATAAATTAACTTCAGGCAAGAAAAAGGCAATAATAACAAGATAAGTATAGAAAAATGCACATATTTTGAGATATCTTTTCTTACTGTATCTTCTTTCTTTTAACAACTTTATTGATTTGTTCAAACTACATTTGATAAGACTATTTTTGAAAACTCAAAACTTACATTCCTCCTTCACCTGATCTTTTCACACCCATGTGAACAATGACAATATCTACAGAACAGTGAACACAAACTGGATATTCAATAAATACTAGGTGACTGAGAGTTGTGCAACATTTCTGCTTGAAAAACAAATCTGGAAGGGAGGGAGAAGGGAGGAAGAATCTATCAAAAGCTGAACAGACATAGTGACCAACATATTATATTTTCTTGACTTGAGATATGATGCATTTTTTAAAACTCATATTATTTTAGACATACATGTAACTGATACCAAAGAAGACTGGCATCAGTACAAAAACTAAGTTATAGCTTATACTTCTTCCCCTGGTAACTAAATTGGGCAAATGAAATGAGACTTGATACTCTCCCATTCACTCCAAAAAAGACAGGACTTCTACTATTACTATTAAATGTGGTCCTTCCTCCTTGAGCGTATTTCCATCACCACAGAAGTACAAAAAAATTATGTGTACCTAGAGGTGGACAGACATAGAAAATTATCTTAATGTCTTAATTTTAATAACAAATTCTCAAAAGAATTTATAAATGACTCATATTTAATGCTTTTACAAATGAGATGACAAACTACAACTTGTCACACTAGAACTATTATGGTCACATCTACCTAAAGCTGAGGAAATCAGGAGGGGCAACCATGACAGTACACTGAACTGAACACTGAGGTACAGATCATAAATGCAATGAAATGCAAGGATATGAAAGACAGTTCACCCAGCTATTCCCCTACTGGGGGATCTTCCCAGAAGAATTGAAAACCTCATACCATAGAGATATATGCACAACCATGTTCACAGCAACACAATTTGTAATAGCTAAGTCTTGGAAACAACCTAAATGCCCAACAACCAATGAATGGCTAAAGAAAATGTGGTTTTTCTACACAATGGAGTACTACACAGCCATAAAAAGGATAAACTAGAGTCATTCGAATGTAAATGGATGTTCCTTGAGAACATACTTTTAAGTGAAATAAATCAGACACTCATGAGTATACATCGAATTGTCTCTCTGATATGAGAAATCATAACTGTAAATAAGGACAAAGAGGTGGAATAGATATTATATAAAAGGAAGATAATATACAAAGGAGAGGAATACTAGAAAGAAAGAAGGGGAAAAGCAGAAAGGCAACAAAGGAAAGAAAAGGGAAAGGGAAAATATGGAAAATTATGAATAAACCTGCTGTAAATAGAGAGGGAGGGAAGAGAGGGGAGGGGTGGGGAAGAGGGGGGAGAACCAAGATGCATCATATACAGGTACAAAATAAATGTGATGAATGTAACCATTATATGTAAAATGTACCAATACATGTTCTTGGTTTAAGATTAAAAAAAAAAAAAGAAAGAAAGACAGTTCACACACACACACACACACACTGACACACAAGAAATTTTACTGCTAACAAACACATACACAGATGTATAAATACATGAAAATTAAAACAAGGTCACAGCTGGGCATAGGTGCCACTCTCCTGCAGTACCAGCTACTCAGGAAACTGAAGAAGGATTACTTAAGACCAAGAGTTTGAGACCAGCCTAAGCAACATGGCCAAGATACCATTTCAAAACAGAATAAAACAAAACAAAAAACCAGATAGTAGGTTTTACCTATTAAAGTAGTAAAAAATGGAAATGCATAATAATCTTTCCTGTCAACGAGTACAGGGAAAAATAAACATCCTTATATGTCTAAGAGTAGAAATTCGAATAATATGTTTTGGGAGGCAATTTGGCAATATGTTAGAAGTGTATGCCTTTTCACTCATTATAAGAATGAATCTTATGATCTATAACTTTGCATAAAATGCATGTCTTCACTAGAGTTTATAATCGCAGAAAATGACAACCTGTCCATCTCTATCACTGTCATAATCACACAGCATAGCACAATGCATGGACTTAAGTAATGGTGAGGCTCTCCAAAATGATACAGACACCCAATAGATGGTGTTGAGCTAAAGGTGTAACTCACTGGCAGAGTGCTGCCCACCAGGTGTGAGGCTCTGGGTTCATCCCCCAGTACTGAAAAACAAAACAGAACCAACAGGTAATGCTAAGGTGGAAAAAAAGCTGCAGGTGGCACATCAACATTTCAAGAATGAATCCCACCTGGGGTTTCCTACAGCTCTAAAAGGAAAACAGGATTACAGGATGGTTATGAAAAGTAACTGACCATGCCAATGATACATGTGAAGAACTCAAAGAAACACACAGTAAGCATTCAAAAAATGCCACAGTAGAGCTGCCTGAAAAGAGGGTCAAGAATGGCAGGGAATGGTGATGATGCACGCCTGTAATCCCAGCATTCAGGAGGCTGAGGCAGGAGGATCACTGAGAGTCTGAGGCCAGCCTGGCCTACGTAGTGAATTCAAGGCCAACCTGAACTGCATGGTGAGCCCCTGTCTCAAAAAAAAAGGAGGACAAGAAAAAAATACTTGTACCTCCATCTTTTTTTGATTCTCTTAATTATAAACATGTGGTTTTTATGTGAGTTGAAAATTTTAAATAAATTAGAAGATAAATGCAAGCTTTTACATCTAAAAAAAAAACCCAAAAAACAAAACAAGCTTTTAAGTCTTTAAAGTGATTGATCTCTTTCCCTTTTTATTTGATTTTAGTCTGTGCATATATCTCTAAATTGCCATTTGATTCTGGCATGCTCCATTAAGGAAGAATGGTTTGTTTTGTACACAGTAGGTATTCAATAAGTGAATCTAATTTCTTACCAAACTAAGATCTTTGTGGTACAGAGCAGGAAGAAAAATTAAAGAATCCCATACTGAACAGCTAAATATGTATGTAAGTGGGTGAGTTACATTAATATTCAGCTGAATTATTTTTTGTAGCTGTGATATGAGAACCCATATTTCATACTTACGGTTTCCAGGCTCTCTTTCTTTATGTTCAGTGAATCTAATTGTTGCTGAAGTACATCTAATTCCTAAGAGGGAATAAAAAGGCAAATATAAATATAAATTACAGTAAGAATAATTTACTTCCCCATTTCTCAACATTTCAATTACTGTGTGGTTGGGACAAACAATATTTTATAAACCTCTTCAGTTAGTATGCCACATATTGACTAGAGGTTTACAAAATTCTAGTCATATTGACTAGAATTTACTAATATTTCATTACTTTTTTTGCCACTTTCTTTATTCTGAAAAACTTTGTGCCACATACCTAGAGAAAACTTTGCAAGCTTCTCAAAAATAGATAGACCTTTTCACAGTAAATCAGTACACTATTCTGAAAATATTAAATATCAGAAGCTTTCAAATTAAGGATGTCATTGCTTAAATTAAGATTTCGAATTTTGACTTTTAACTACATTTTCTTATGTTTTGACTAATCTCTTTTAGGGCAAAGACCAACACACACACGCATGCACACACGCATGCACATGTAAACATGGTTTACTCCTGGGGCTAGGGATTTAGCTTAGTGGTTAGAGTGCTTCCCTCACATAGTACAAGGTCCTGAGTTCGATCCCTGGCACCGAAAAAAGAAAAACACATGGTTTACTCCTATGATAAGCCCTTTTAACTAGTCATTCTTAACCCCTATAAAATTAAGTATGCTTTGGTAGTATTTTGGAATTTCTATACCATTCCTTCTTCAAAGTTTTATAGTTTTATAAATCTAGTCTAAAATAAAAAGTTATACTAAAATGTCAGTGAAAGAATGTCTGCGCAATTTAAACTATACTTATAGGGCCTAATTCTTTGCCAACCCTGTAATAAAGCGTGATCTGGCCATGAAAGGGGCATCAAGACTGAACAATGTTGGAGTTATCAATAACCCCACAGAGGGCACCTAAATTACTTATTATACAATCTGATTAGAAGACAAAAAGTATAGCTTCTGGAGTTTCAATGTTCATATAAATTAACAGAAAACTTGGTTAAAATGAACACTCCATATGGTCAGCCTGGTCGAGCTTTCACCAGAAGCGGATGCTGCTGACCTTCAGACCACACTTTTAGTAACAAGACAGCCACATGTCTAGCACTTAGTAATAATGAATACTGTATTACCTGTAACAATTTCTCATTTGTGCTTTTCATCTCTACGTACTTGACTTGTTTCTCAGAGGACATATTTTTGATAATGCCCTCTGCTGCTTGTTTTTCTTGTTCAATTTCTTCCTCTATGCTTAAAATTTGTTTTTCTTTCCTGAAACCAAAAGCATACAATATTCCTGTTATTATAGTATTGAAGAAAAGACATCAAATAATTTTAGTTAGATCACGGTCTTAAAGATATCCAATCATAATGTGTGACAGTAAAGTCCTCATATTTGTACAAAACAAAATACCTTACTTAAACTATATAAAATTTGGCCTCATCAACACAGACATTTTGTCTTTCTCTTCTCCTTCTCCAAATTGTATTTCTTTATTCTCCACATTACTTACTAAGAAAACACAAGACTTCTTACAGCTAAGGATGGGGTTACACTTTTTGTTATAATGATATCCTTAAAAGACGAATGTAAGATAGGTAAGTTTTAGAATACTGCTCTTTGGACAATCTTTGGCCACAGAATTCTTTGACCAAATGAAATCTTGTATAGAAATTTGCCACACAAAGCATATAAAGCAATGCAGGTCTCACTGAGCTGGCAAGCAGAAAGACCTACAGGGCAATTTGATTTTTAAAAAAATCATAGCTTTGGATTAATAAGCTTTGCTTAAATTTCCTTTTACTTACTGCATTTGACTTAAATTCCCTTTTACTTACTGCAAGTAAAAGGGGCATTTGACTAATACTGCTATATTTTAGCACTGAAAAATAATACATTTAGTAGTAAGAGTAACATTAATAAGAATAATCATCTTTAGCACATAATCACAAGAAATACCAGTGAGGTATTTTTCTCTGCAATCAATTATTAACAGGGTAGAGAGAATTTCTGAAAAAAAAATAGGTTGACATGTCATTTATTATACAAATACAACAAGATTTATATACAAAAAGTTTGATTTAACTTACATTTCTAGTCCCAAGATCACAGATTTCTGGTTGGGTTTCAAAATCTCATTACTTTCTCACTATTTGTTCTTGTTCACTCACAGATACCAACTTTGACAGTTTAGACAATTACCACCTACGCCCAGTAAATGTGCATATTCCACAACTTCTACACACTCAAACCCTACCAGTTTCATAAATAATCCAGACTCAGAAATTTGCCACCAGTGGGGCTGGGGATTTAGCTCAGTGATTAGAGTGCTTGCCTTGTAAGCACAAGGGCCTGAGTTCGATCCCCAGCACCACAAAAAAAAAAAAAAAAAAAAAGAAATTTGCCACCAACATCTCACAATAATCAAACGCAAGATGCACACAATGAAACCAGACATCTCAGTTCATTTTTGTCTCACCATTGGACAGGCAGTGAGGTCTTCCCTTTGAACTTGAACTACTATCGCAAAGCAAATGTGTTTGTTGCTGCTACATTTTCTGTGGGTATATGAGCTCGCAGAACTTCTAAGCAGAAAGGATCATGTATTTCAATCTCTTGTTTTATGGATTAAGAGTACTAATGCGGGAGTTGGGGATTTAGCTCAAGTGGTACCAGGCTTGCCTAGCAAGCCCAGGGCCGATCACCAGTACCACCCCCTTACCAAAAAAAAAAGAATACTAAAGCCTCTTGCAGTTAATCTTTTGGAATGAATTCATTCTAAATTTTAAGAATATTCACCATCATCGTTTCTTCCAACAATCCCCATGGGAACTAATGTACAGAACTCCATTCTGCAGAGGGGAAGCTGCAGCACAAGGAAGTTAGCTGATTTCCTGAAGACTATAAATGACCAACTGTCAGATCTTTTGACACTTGGAGCACTTTGCTCCTGTTACAACATGGCAGTAAAACAACCAAAGAAGGTGTCATAAAAATGAGTAAACAACAAAGTTAAATAAGTCAATGGAATACAAAACTTAGGAATAGCTCCTTCAACTTGAATCTTCCTAAATACAAAATAACTTTAGAAGACAAACTAGAAACAATGTATCTTTTAGAAGTATGTATTCTCAATACTACATGCTTTAAGTCACAAAGTAAAATTGTTAATATTTTGATAAATTTTTGAAAAATAATTTAAAAACAGAA
This sequence comes from Hystrix cristata, assembly GCA_004026905.1. Classification (NCBI taxonomy): domain Eukaryota; kingdom Metazoa; phylum Chordata; class Mammalia; order Rodentia; family Hystricidae; genus Hystrix; species Hystrix cristata. The sequence continues at coordinate 64,078 of PVJO010002442.1, forward strand.
AGATTACATGAAACACCTTACTAGTTACACTAAAAAAGCCAGAGATGGCTTTAAGAAATTATTCCTCTAGTCAATGTTTTGCTAAGGAAGTCCAGTTCTTTTTTTTTAATCACTTGTTCATTGGGTACAAAGGTTAAAACAAAGTGAAATACCATCACATGACATACTTCTTTTTCTTAGTGTACTGAAGAAACAGAATAAATTTCTTTAGAACACCAGTCTCACAGATACAAGGAAAAAGTAAAGGTAAGTTCCTATGTATTCATAGATTTGGTGGTTGCTGCTGAACTAAAAAAAAATAAAATTTGTTAAGCCTATATGCCAATCTTTGCCTTAAATGATGAAAGGATAGAAAATATGATTATATTTTCATATGTTCTACCTCAGAAATAACATAAATCTGGGATATGGCCAAAGACTTTCACAAGTAAGGTTATAATGCAATAGAAAGTAATTAATTTTCTGGTAGGAAAAAAAGATTTCACCTAGCAATTCAAATTTATAAAATCTTTTTATTTTGAAACGTGTTAATCACAGAGCATTTTCAAGTGACTTTTTAACCTAAAAACAAATTAGCAAGACAAGAAGAACCATTACCATAGTTGAAACCCTTGAGGCTGGTGATAATGATTAAATTTACTTTTTTTGTTTTTTTCCGTGAAACATTTCATTACAGTAAGTCTTTAAATTAAAAAAAAAAAAACCTCTATGAAATGGTTATGGACAGGAATGAAGCAGTCAATCATTCATATCCTACTCCAAATACTCTATATCCTGGCATAAGTATCTAAAATATTTAATGACAAAATTACATAGCGATTTTAATCTATCTAGCTATACATAAAAGCAAAATAACTGCACCTTTTTGTTTCACTGCATATAATAAATCATATAAATAACCTAAGGTTGTACTTGAAACTTCACTAAGAACATGACTTCTGTTTTCAAATGTCTACCATTTCTTTTCACATAATTTTTTAATTCATAACTACATAGCAGGCAATGTAAAAGGTCTCTTAATTTTACAAAATAACTAAAAGAAATGGATATTCCACATGTTCTCTATTTTTATTAGTTCCTAAGTAATTATTAGCACTCAAACATTAGTTCAAAATAAATTCAAGTTAAGAAAAAAATTCTAAAAAGAGAAAAAAGAAAAAAAATAAAATAAAAAGAGAAAAAGACAAAGTAATTATCTTCTTTTTAAATCAACTTTTTGAAAAGGTAAATTGACTCATGGAAAATTTCTACATAAACTATTAATCTGCTACCCTGCCACCATGATTTCTTTAAGACAGCCAGTAATGCCAGCAAGTGCCTTTGTCTAAGGATTAATTCAGTGTCATGACGGTCAATAATCACTTCCTCTCTCAAGCTTTCCCTGTCAAGAGATAGACAAAAATGTGAAAAAGAACATGGACCATACAAATCAAACCTTATAATGCTTTAGATTTGATGAATGCTTTCTTGTACTCTGAGCTTTTAACTCTAAAATTTATCAAGAGGGAAAAAAAAACTAAACTAAAATTCCTTTTCTAATGCTTATAATTTTATTACTTTTAGCATACTGGAGAAAAGAACTATTGTTAAATAGATAAGGATACGAAATATAATATTGTCCTCTGTTTCCAAGTAGGCTCACAGTCTTATCTCCATTTTCTTCCTCATCTACTTCAATTCTACATCAATTCCTTATTTAAATCCATTTAATTTTCTCTGTAGCCCGTTTGCTTCCTTTAACCATTCCTATCTATCTATATAAAATAACACTTTTCTCTTACCTCTCCTCACTCACCTCGGTATTCCACCAGAGATATCAATAAGAACTTCACCACACTACTGAGAAACACAGAAACAGCCAATGAAGAGGCTGCACAACTATTCTTAGAGATCATTAAACACAGCTAAACTACCATCTGTAAATGATTTAGGCATCGCTCTTTCACGGACACTGGTCTGGAATAAGTGATAGCTTAAATTCATTTCTCAGTGTAAGGGGGATTCTACTATAATATATATCCAAGTTGCATAAAAAAAATCTAGGAGGCAGAGTATCTTTTTCTCGCAAATTTTATTTATCTATGGAAAGAGAAATTAGGAGGAAAATAAGGCTAAACCAATTGACAAATTGAAGGCAATGAGGAAGGTGACTAGAACAGACCAGCACCTAAGTAAAAATAAATTCCTATTGTCAGTGAGGCAACAGACGTTAGCAAATGGAAAAGAAGCTTCTCACGCTGCTTATTAGTTTTTTCAGTTCTTCCTACTCTGATGCAACTTTTCTAAAAGGTAGGGAGGGCACTTAAGTAATTACCTGTAATAAACACTGTAAGAAAGCTCAAAGGCTAAATTTTAGAAGACCTCTAAAGATGACAATATATTCATATACTCTCAAACAAATAATTTATCTGTAGAAAAGTTTCTGATGCTGACTTTGAGAGAACAGAGGCAGAGAGAGAATGACATCAAGTTGATGAATAAAATCATTAAAAGGAAAGTATTCAGAGTTTTCTCCAGTAAAAGTGGAAACTTCTAGTTAAAAATTGCATGTTGAAGAGGCTGGAGATTTAGCTCAATGATTAGAGTGCTTGCTTAGCAAGCATAAGGCCCCAAGTTCAATTCCTGACACACACACACAGACACACACACAAAAAAATTGCATGTTGAATGCACTTTTAAACTTTCGGTTCCTGCTTAAAACCCCACTAAAATGAAAATAAAAGGTAAAAAGGAGCATAAACTCACAAGGACAGAGAGAATGGGAGAGGAAGCAACAGCATTAAAACTTAAAAATCAGAAAGTTAATAATGAATGGTGACTAGGAAAGCAAAAAATTTCCCTATAATGGCAATGGAAAAAGCTGAAAAGTCACCTGGTTTATAATACGGGAACTCTAAGCGGTCCAGAAATTGGCAGCTTCAGGTATTCTGGAAAAAGAGGAGGAGGAGGAGGTCATTCTTCCCTGCCTCTGCCCAGCCAGTTAATATTCCTCATCTACACAGAAGGTTAGAGGATTTCTTTTCCCTTGTGAAGAGAAAAAAATACTAAGAGAATCTCAGTAACAGGCACAAGTGTGTACAGAGGCACTGCTGAGACTAAGTTTACACACCCCTTTCACTGGCCAGTTGCCAGAAAGCTGGCCAGGCAGAAAACTGTTCAGGCAGGAGATTAGAAGTCATTTTACGGATTCCAAGCAGCCCAAGAGGAAAGATCTAAAGATGATGACATTTAGGGATAAAGTAGGGATAGAGATCAGGGTAGGGATAAATATAATGACATTTAGGCTATTAGAGAAAAAAATAAGACAACCAACACAAAAAAAATAAGAAACAGTATTTCCATGCAACAGAACTCTACTGAAGAAAATTTTCAGAGAATAAAAAAAAAAAAGAGGTCAGGATTTTAAAATGACAGGAATAAGAAATCTTTAGAGGAATTTGAAGATAAAGATATCTCCCAAAAGCAGAGCAAAAACAGAGATGAAATTTAAGAAAATACAGATTTTTTTTTAAAAGTCATTCTTGTCCAATACCCAGTTAAGGCAGTTCTACAAAGAGGAGTGAAATTTAAAAGAAAAAAAGAGAAGAAATATTCCCACAACTGGGAATGGAAGGGCCACTGCTTCCAAATTAAAAGGGCCAATGAAGTATCTAATTTAACTGCTGAAAACAGACTCTCACAAACACACAGGAGAACGAAATTTCAGAATACTGATTTAGAAGCTTTGAGGGTTAGAAAGAGGCAAGTTACATTAAAGGACAGAGTGAGAATGACATAGCAATGAAACTCAAAAACAATGAAGCAGTGCCATCAACATTTTGAAAATTTTATTTCCTATCTACTCCATTGAAAGATGGAAATAAACCAAATGGGACTCTAGAAAGTAGAAATTCAGGAACAAAGGAAAAAAGAATATCTATAATGAAAGTAGAAGTTAACAACTGTGTAGAAAGGAGGCCTACTGCTTGCCTTCCCTAAATTAAAGAATGGTAGCAAGCTCTAGAACAGCCTTTTTAAAGTAGGTGAAACAGATTAAGTATGTAATATGCATTAACTATCAAGAGTTTTGCTATGGGAAAGTACAGTCATAGATTTACCAAAAAAAAAAAAAAAAAAACACAACCAGAAGCACATGAAAAGGCCCAATTAATTTAGAAAAATGCACAGCAATGGAAAAAGTAATTCTGTTACATGGTTCAGTCACTGATGGTTTAAATATATGTGATAATATGAACACTGAAAGTTCATCTTAACCAAAATTACAAATAATTATGTGAAGAAACAATTGCCCAGTGTATTGGGAGTTAATGTGTTAGGAGTGTTTGAGAGAAAGCTAAAGATTCTCTTCTCCTATCATTGTCAGTCAATGGATAATACCAATAAATAGCACCTAAAACTAAAAAATTAAAAAGTAGTAATACAAACATATACTTAAACATGCAACTATGAATATATATTGCTTTGAGCTTTCTTTGGACATATATGTATTAAAACTTTTAAATGCACAACCAGTTTGATTGCTTTAAAGCTCCTCTCAGCAGATCTGTAAGTAACAAAACACCATAGAAAATAAATGGTTCTCCACAGGGTCTTTCTAGTCTCTTAAGGTCAGAGTGCAATGATAGTGAAAGGTGGGTGATATGCTGTACTTGTTTCACATTTTAAGAAAAACTAGATTTAAAATGGAAAAAGCAAATCAATATGTCTTCAATAACCCCTAAAGTTTTAGTCTTCCATTGACATTAAAATACTGTCTTTTCTATCAGGCCTGCGATATGAAAATCACAAGCATCGCGATCTTGTTTTGGCCCTTCTCCGTACTATTTTTATCAGATAAAAGCCACACTTCTAAAACCGTAAGTTTTGACAATGAAGGTAATGAAAATGTTTTCATAGGTATAATCTCTGTACATGTATAGATTCAAAGACAAAAAACAAAAGAAAGTACAAACTATCAAAACTGACTCGATCTCGGAGCCAGATCCTAATTTGACAAAAGTATGCTTCATTTTGTTTTTTTTTTTTAATAATGAGTTGATTAAAAGCAGCACGGTGTGAGCCTGGCATGGTAGCACACACCTGTAATCCCAGGACTCGGGAGGCTGAGGCAGTAGAATACCCATGAGTTCCAGGCCAGCCTGAACTACATAGAAGGTCCTGTCTCAAAAAAAAAAAAAAAAAAAGCACAGTGTGGTGGTAGCTTTGGGGAAGCTGAGGTAGGAAGATCACAAGTTCCAAACCAGCTTGAGCAACTTAGTAAAACTCTATTTCAAAAGAAAAAATAAAAAAGGCTGGGATGTAGCTCAGTGCTACAGTATTCACGTAGCATGCTTAAGGCCCTAGTTCAGTCCTCAGTACTGCCAAAAAAAGAAAGCATGTTGATTATTTATGAGGGAAATTATTGTTATTGTTGCATTATCACTATTGTGGGGACATTTCAACTGCAAAGACAGTTAAAACGAGAACTATTTCGTTCATTAAATTCAATCATAGCTCAATTTCTGGTATAAGACAAATACTTTCTTTTAAAATACCAAACTGATGCTGGGCATGGCAGCGCACACCAATGATTCCAGCCCTCAGGAGGACTAGGACAGGAGGATCACTTTAAGTTCAAGGCCAGCCTGGACTACACAGTGAGACACTGTCTCAAAAAAAAAAAGTTATCTAAAATACTAAATGGAGCAGTACATGGTAGCTCGTGTCTAGAGTCTCAGCACTCTGGGAGGTTAAGGCAAGAAAGACTGCAAGTATGAGCCCAGCCTGGGCAATTTAGTGACTTAGTAAGATCCAGTCTCAAAATAAAAAATAAAAATGGCCTCAGGCTCATTCCCTAGTACTATTAATAAAACAAAACAAAAACACCAAATTTGGAGTTAACAGAACTTGAATTGAGTAATATTTTTTTAATTATTTAATAACCCAAGGCATTAAAATGTACATATCTTAAAATTATTTCCTCCGGAATGACTACTTTGCACACTAGAATATTTAATAAATTAACAGAATTATTATTTATCTTATATTTCTACATACGTAAATAAGAATATATTAATATTCTTTCTGTAATCATTAGGACAGTTGGAAGACACCTGTGTAACAACTAGAAGTGCCTTACTCCATCATTTTAGAACTTCTTTAATTATAAGTATTTCATCCCAAAAAAGAAAAATATCTGCTCCACTTTTTTCACACTATAACATCAAAAGATTAGAGAGGTTTTTTTTCCAGAATGATTTCCTTCCAATATCCAAGTGCTTGATTATAAAAATATGAGAGATTCTGTATTTTTCCTGGTGAATGCACTTCTTTCTTTTTTTATTTTTTAGGAAGTCAAATGTAATTTCACAGAAAAGAATTATTCTTTAATTCCAGCCGATATCAATCACAATGTTACTATCCTTGATCTCAGTTATAACCAAATTACTCTGAATATTATAGACACAAGGGTTCTACAGATGTATTTTTTACTCACTGAGCTATATTTGACTGAGAACAACATAATTATCTTACATAATAATAGCTTCAGTAACCTCTCCAATCTAGAAATCTTAAACATCTGTAGAAACTCCATCAACGTAATTCAACAGGATGCATTTGTAGGCTTAAATAAACTAAAACAATTACATCTCTGCCAAAACAAAATATTACAACTGGACCCTGACGTGTTTGTGCCTCTGAACAACCTGGAACTTCTGAATCTCCAAGGCAATTTGTTACACTACTTTGAAGAACCACAACTATTTCACCTGGAAATAATAATTTTATATGGAAATCCATGGAACTGCTCTTGTAGTCTATTCAATTTGCAGAACTGGCTGAACACATCAAAAGTGACACTAGGTAAGCTATCATAATTTAAATTCATCAAAACTGAAATGTGATTACCTTCTGCTGTTCTGCGCCAAAAAAAAAAAAATAGCTCATTTCATCTTTTTTTATTAAAAGGAAATGGGGCTGGGGGTTATGGCCTGGTGGTAGAGTGTCTGCCTAATATGCATGGTGCCTTAGGTTTGAATCTCCAGTGCCACCAGATATCAAAATGTAAGAAAATAAAAAGGAAACTTTTCTTGTTTAAAAAAACAGGAAGAGCCGGGTGGGGTGGCGCATGCCTGTAATCCCTGCAGTCGGGAGGCAGAGGCAGGACCATCACCACACGTTCGAAGCCAGCCTGGGTTACATAGTGAGCTCAAGGCCAGCCTGAACTCCTGAACTACATAGCGTGACCCTGTCTCAAAAAACCAAAAATAAATAAACAAACAGGAAGAAACACTAAAAAGTACTTGCTGAATAAATGCTCTCCTTACCACCTCCAGAAAAAACAAGTAATTTATATGTATACATACACATATATAAATGTAATATTACATCTATACATATATATGAGATGATACTGTCATTCCACATATTAAATTTGCAGAGTTGGTACATAAGATTTTTTTTCTTAAAGTAATTCCTATATATTCTTAGGGCATCTTGTCATGGAGTAGATAAAGCCAGGTGCTTTACTTTGTCAGCTGAAAACCATGGTCTCCTTGATATCCCAATTGTAATTACAGTTTTATTCATAAAAGCCTTAATAACACAGACAAACTAAACAATAAACAGATACTGCACTTATGCTATATTTATAAGACAACTGAAGAAGAATGTGCAGTCCCTCACTGCACTGCTATGCAAATATACCAAGAGGCTGAGGGAGGAGACTTGCAAGTTCAAGTCCGGCATGGGCAACTTAGCAACTAAGCTACTAGAACCTGTCTCAAAATAAAAAAAAAAAAAAATTTCTAAAAGGGCTATGGAGATGTAGCTCAGTTAAAGGACCTGGGTTCAATTCCCAGTACTGGCTGGGGTGGAGGGTTCTAGCCTAGCATGACAGTGCATGCTGACAATCCCAGATACTCAGCAAGCTGAGGCAGGCAGATCACTAGTACAAAGCCATGCTGGGTAACTTAGCATGACTCTCTCCCAAAATAAAATTTTAAAAAAGGATGGTTAGCTCAGTAGTAAAGCACTCACCTAGAATGTGTGTGGCCCTGGATTCAATCCTTGGTACCACCCCAAAAAAGGTAAAAAATTATAGGCAAAAATATTAATAAATGTTGTTAACCATTCTTAGTCTCCATAATAAATCCTGATTTATTCCTTTCTACTCACTAGAAAATGAGAACATCACCATGTGTAACTACCCAGAAATCTTGAAGTGCTACAGTATCAAAACAGTACCCTACACTGCTGGATGCCACTCAAAATTTACTTCCGCTATATCTGAAGATCTTTACACTAATTTTCAGTCCATTAACAACTCAACTTTCAATAGCTCTTCAAGCAACTTAACAAGAAATTCAGGTAATGTACTTGTTTTGAATATTAACATTGCTGAAGGCATATTAAATAAACATAGTTCTCTTTATCTTTCTCCATTAATTTCTATAAACTATGCAAGAGAATATTTCTTCATCTCAACAAAAAATTTACAAAATACTGAGATTCCGACTGTGGCCTCTGTTAGTTATCAAACGCCACTGCGCATTATTTAACTTCTCCAAGTCTGCACTTTTAGTCAAGTCATAATTCTTAACTAGTGTAAGTCAGTAATGGTCTTATGTGAGTAACAAAATCTGCAAAACAAGTGTAAGTTGACTATCCCTTATCTGAAATACTTGGGACCAGAAATGTTCTAGATTTTGCTTTTTTTTTTTTTTAATTCTGGAATATTTGCATATACATAATAGGATGGGAGCCAAGTCTAAGTACAAAATCCTTCATATTTCAGTAAAACCCTATACATACATCCTGAAGATAATTTTTCACAATATTTTTATTCACCTGGGTTTTGCTTGTGACCTGTCGCATAAGGTAATATGTAGAATTTCCTACTTGTGGAATCATGTTTATGCTCAGAATGTTCCAGATTTTGGATTTTCAGGTTAGGGATGCTCAACCTGTAGTCATTTCAGAAAAAGGTAATTCTTTCGCCAAACTAAAATATCTTTTATTTAGTGATTAGTATCTTTTGGCTAAAGAAAACTATAGTATATATTCATTTCTAATACCAATACTGGACAGCAATAGAACATGCAATTATGATTATTTTATTTTTGTTGGTTTTTTTTAACAAAATCTCTTTATTTTTCTTCCATTCAAGAACATGAATCTCTTGGAAAAAGTTGGACTTTTCTTGTTGGTGTTGTTGTCACTGTACTGTTGACTTCACTCCTCATCTTTACTGCTCTCAAATGCCCAGTATGGTATAATTTTCTACTTAGTTACAATCACCATCGCCTGGAGGAGCATGAAGATGACTTTACTGGAAAGTCAAGTTCTCTTTCCCACATACCAGACACAAACTCTGAAGACACTACAGTAATATTTCAACAGTTACATTCATTTGTGGTAGATGATGATGGGTTTATTGAAGATAAATACATAGATATCCATGAACTATGTGAAGAAAATTAATTTCTTTCAATATCTGACATCTGAAAAAATATTATCAGTCCACTCACAACTTACACATGGAGATCGTGAAATGCAACATACCAAGCTATGTATTAATTAATATAATATCTATGAAGATCAAAAATTATGTTTTTCTTATTGTATTAAGCAAGTAGGTCCAAATGCAGTAACTGACACTAATACTAGCTAACAATTACATAGTTAATATACAATATTAGCATTACTATTTTCAGCATTATTCGAGAGACTTTAAGACTAGTAAAAAGGCCTAAATTATTCATTAACTAAAATGAATAGATTTTTATATTAACATATTTGTGATTCAATATGTACTAAAATTGTACTAAAGTTCCAATCAGTGAAGAAATAAAGGTTTCAGATTTTTATCATGAATCAAACAGAAGAACATAGCTTCAACTACACTCTACAATTGATTTCATGTCAGAGTGATTTAGTAGATTAGGAAAATATTTTTTAAAGGTTTTGAAATTAGCAAAACAAAATTTGCTCAAAATTTAGCAGCAATTTAAAACACAGGCACAGTGTTCAGACATAAACACTAATTAATTACTACTGATTTTAGTCATAAAGAAAGGCTGTTACCATAACGCACGACTGCCACAGTTTATTACCATGGTGGCTTCCCAAGTGGGCATCACAACTATTTATGAATTTGGGGTTTTTTTTAAAGCATTTTTCTGCCTTTCTGGGAGATTACCATTCAGATAGGCCTGTATTGAGGATGAAGAATGGACATGGACAGCTGTTTGGGATCCAATACATAGAACAATGCTTCCAAAATTGTTTTCTAGAATACTAATTTAACAGAGAGACATTTGGAAGTATTTATATGAAAAAAAAGGTATGTGGTCAAATTATTATAGTAAATACTGGGTTTAAGCAAAGTGAAACAAGACTCTTCACTATAGGACTAATCTGAGACTAGTATGTTAAACTCTTCTCTAGTATTTAAGAGCAAAGTATTAAGAATTTTCCAAACTTTCTTCATAACAAAACCCTTTCTTAGAAGTACACATACTAAAAGCTCAGAGCACAATAGTCCAAAGAACATGCCCTGGAAAACATTAGCCCCAAGACTATAACAGTAGGGATCTATCTGCGCCAGCTCATGCAAACTGTACTGACAAGATTTAGAGACTCTTGAAGAGGTGACTGGATCTCAGAGGGGCTACACTAATTAGTGGATTAATTCACTGATATTCATAGTCAAATGTGCTGTTAGGAGGTGGGGTCCAGTTGGAGGAGGTGGACAACTGAGTGTGTGCCTTTGGAGGGTATATCTCTCCATGCACTTTTCCTGCATGCTCTGCTTCCTGGCTGCCATGAACTGAGTAGTTTTGCTCTACCACTCCCTTCCACCATGATGCTTCTGCCTTAGAGCCAGTCAACCATGGACTGAAACCTCTGAAACTGGGAGCCAAAGTAAGTCTCTCCTCCTTCAAGTTGTGGGTGTTGGATATTTTGTCTTAGGGACAGGAAAGCTGACCAATCTACTATGTAAAGTGAATCATTTGCCAATTATCAATTAGCTGTAAACATACTTTTTAGAACTTATCAATGCAAACAGAAACCTTAAAAAACTAAGGCAAATATGAAAATACGGCAAATATGAAATATGCTTACAGATCAAACAGTGTGTCTGATTTTTTTCACCACGATACATGGGAAGGACTATAGCTAGAAATGTGGATGGTGCAGGGTGGACGTGTTGCTGACAGAGTATGGCACATACTGTGGAGGTGGCACATCAGGGTATAATGTTTTGTGCGTGTTCTAATTTCTCTATAACAAAGCTTTTAAAAATGTATGTACTAGGAAATTTCTTTAAAAAATAAAAAATAGTGTAGATCTTGTCATAATCCTCAGAACAGTCATTTTAATAAGTTACATAAATTCAGTTCAAATATCTGCTGAGGAAAAAACTAGGATATACCCTGTGAAACAGAAGGACTGACTCATGTTTTTATAATGCAAAAGGATATGAGCATTTTACATCTAATATTATCAACTATACTTTGTTTTAAACTCATTTATTTATTTACACATTGATTTATTTCGTGTGATGCTGGGGATCCACTGCAGAGCATTGGCAATGAGGAAATTACAGGAAAATAAGGTATCTTTTTTCAAAATACTCTATCATTCTGCCAAAATATCATTTCCTAAATATATTAACATTTGAGAACTATGAAATGAAATTGAGACAGTAATAAGAAAACCTACCAACGAAAGAAAGCACAGGACCTGATGGATTCACCACCAAATCTTACAAAAATGTCAAGACTTAACTTCAAGATCCTCAAACTTTTTAAAGAAGGTGAAAAGAAAGGAGTACCGCCAAACTCATTCCTGCAAGGTAGCATTACCTTGATTCCAAAACGAAGTCTCAACTAAAACTACAGGCAAATCTCTTTAATGAACATAAGTGCAAAGATCCTCAACAAGATACAGGCAAACACAACGTGATAAATCATCAAAAAGATATCATGACCAGGTAGGCTTCATCCCAGGGATCCAAGGAAGGTATGCAATCAATAAACATAATATATCACATAAACAGAAGCAAGGACAAAACCACATGATCATCTAAAGAGATGCAGAAAGCCTTGGACAAAATCCAACACCAATTTATGATTGAAAAAAAAAAAAAAAACACTGAAGAAAACAGGTATGGAAGGACCTTAATCTGATAAAAGCTGTTTATGCTGAACCTATCACTAACATCCTATTATTTGGGGAAAAGCTTAAAGCTCCCCCTCCAAAATCACAAACAATACAACGATGTCCATTATCACCACTCTTCTTCAATGTAGTATTAGACACATTAGCCAGACCAATCAATCAGAGAAATAAATAAAAGGAATACATATAGCAAAGGGCAAAGTCAAACTATACTTCTTGGCAGATGACATGATCCTTTACACAAAAAACCCAAAAAGTTCCACCAAAAGAGTCCTAGAGCTAATAAATAAATTCACCAAGGTAGCAGGGTACAAAATCAACAGTGTTCTTGTATACCAATAATGAACCCACCAAGAAAGAATCAATAGAAAAAAATACCATTTGCAGTTAACTTCAAGAAAAATTAAATAGGAATTAAACTAACCAAGAAAGCAAAAGACCTCTACAACAAAAACTACAGTACAGTATTCTGAGAAAGGAAATTGAAGAGGATATCAGAAAATGAAAAAATAGCCCCTGTTCCTGCACGGGCAGAACCAATATTGTCAAAATGGTCATACTTCCAAAACTGATCTACAGATTTAACACAATCCCAATCAAAATATCAACAGCATGCCTGACAGAACTGCAGAAAACAATTCTAAAATTTTTAAGAAACCAGAAGAGATCCAAAATAGCAAAGCAATGCTGGACAACAAGGACAAAGCAGAAGACATCACAATCGCAGATTTCAAGTTATGTATTTCTCACTAGGTACTAAACTAAAATCAAAATGGATCAAAGATCTAAACATTACAACAGAAACATTCTGCCAGACAGTAAAACAGGTAAAACTCCTAACAGACATGTGTATATGTAAGGACTTTCTGAACAGAACCCAGTTTGCACAAGAAATAATCTAAGAATCAATAAATGTAATTACATTAAATTAAAGAGTTCGTGCAGGGCATGGTGACACTGACCTGTAAACCTAGCACATGATGTGGAAGCTGAGACAGGACTGCCATTAGTTCATGGCCAGCCTGGGCTACACAGTGAGTTCAAGGACACCCTGAACTACTTAGTGAGACCCTGTGACCCTGTGTCAAAATAAAAAAGAATTAAAATCTTACACACAGCAAAAAATTCAGCAGAGTGAAGAGAAAACCTAAAGAATGGGAAAAAATGTTTGCTAGCTGCTCTTTAGACAGAGAACTAATATCTAAACTACATAAAGAACTCAAAAAAAATCAGATCCCCCTAAAATAACCCAATTAAAAAATGAGCCGCTCTAATATAAAAATCATATAATTTCCCTCTTTTGTAGTCACAAAAGATCATAACAGATTGCATTTTTATTAATATTTAAACTGATAATTTATTACTATTTAAACAAGTGATTAAATGTAGTCTGCACAGTGACAAGAGTTCACATGCATTCTTTTATACTGCTGGATTTTGTTGTGCATCATTTAAAACATTTGGTATGTCTCTTATCTTTGTATACAGTATGTTCTTGAATAATGTTCCCTTGTCAGAACTGTGAGGAATAAACTATGAGGATAGTATCTGTTTATATTTTTTAAAATGAGCTACTGTAATGAATAGATTCTCCGCGGAAGAAGCACAAATGGCCTACAAATACATGGGAAAAAGTTCAGTATCTCTGGCCATTAAAGAAATGCAAATTAAAACAACACTGAGATTCCATCTTACTCCACAAATAATGCCCATCATCAATAAATTAAATAATAACAAATGGTGGCAAGGCTGTGGTGGAAAAGGACCCTTTCTATATTGTTGGTGGGAATGTAAACTAGTACAACCACTATGGAAATCAGTATGAAGATTCTCCAAAAACTAAAAATAGAAATTCCATTTGACCAAGCTATTCCCACACTAAGTGTGGTGGACTGATTATGGTCCACTTGAGCAAGAACACTCAGCTGAACTGAGTTAGCATGGTTCTAGGCATACAAGAAGCAGCAGCAATCCCCCACCTGAGGATTACTGCCAACACAGCATAAAGAAGAACAGGAACAGAAGATTGCAGGTGGCTGATTTCCCAGGAGAACCTCTGTTGTGGCTGGTTTCCCTAAAGTGAACCCGGCTGTTCTGTTGTCCTTGCTGTTGTCGGGCATGGTTGCTGTTCTCTTGGGGGAGTGCCAGTCTTCATCTCCTCTGTGTGCATCACACCCTGGCTCCAGTATACATTCTTCAGCCTTATTAATGCAGACATGGACTTACACAGGACATTGCTGTGAGCTCCAGGCCCTTGACTGGATCTTTCAAGTCTCCAGCGCTCAGACAGAAGTTTTGCATTCTCCTGCATTTGGCTTGTGGGTGAATGTGGAAACTTGTAAATGTTCTGTATTAAATCTGCCCTCTTGCAAACCACTGACTCTAGAACCCACTGACTAACACACTAGGTATCATACGAATGAAGTTAAAGACATGATATTACAATAACATATGCACACCCGTGTTTACAACTCTTAATAGCTAAATCTTGGAAGTGGCCTACATGTCCATCCACAGATGGATGGATAAAGAAAATGTGAGTACTATTCTACCATAAAGAAGGATAAGTTTGAGTCATTTGTAGGAAAATGGATGTACATTGAAACCATAATGTTAAGTGAAATAAATGAGACACAGAAGCTTAACTGTCACATGGTTTCTCTTTTATGAGAATCCCAAAGTATAAGCAAATTAAAGAGCAAAATAAAAGCCAGATAATAGGAAACAGAGATACAGCCTTTAAAAATGGGAAGGAATTAAGCTGTCTTATGTACATGTACCAACTCCTCCCCATGAATGTAATCATTACGTACTGCAAACATGTACTAATAACATTTTTTAAAATTCATAAAAATAAAAAAATTAATTTCTCCTCCTTTAAGATGCAGGTATCAGATATTTTGTTCCACTGATTGTAAAGTGACTACTACAGTGTCTTTCATTAGACTAGTGCTACAGTATCGTAATTCAAATTAGTTAAAGTCCTAGGTTAAAATTGTAAATGATAGTTATAAAGACATTCTTATCTATCTCAAGTTCCCAGAAACAGAAATCCTATTCACATCATCTATAAAGTAATTTTATATACATAAAATACAGCTATGTAGTAGTATAGTAAAATAGCAGATACAAACAGTAAATATCTATTATAAATATCTACAATAAAACTCATAAATCTGTTTGATTTTTAAATGGGTTTAACTTACGCTTGTCTTTCAGTAAATATGACATCCATACTTTGTGTTTCTCGGTCATTCTGAGCTTTAAGCTGAAGAAATAGTTAACACCAAAGTTAGTGAGAAAAAAGTAACCATTAAGTCAAACTCTTTCTTTAAAGGTTATTCTGGTTATGAATTAAATGAGTATGATAATCCTAATTCTACATGCAAAGTTCAATAAAAAAGTGTGGTAACTGTTTCATTTACCAAAGACCACCACTAGATTAAAAAGTCTTTTAAACAAGCATCATAATCTTATACTAAAATTATTCATTGCTCTTAAATGATCTGTCAAACAACCCAATGTAAACTTAATTTAGGTAAACAGCATTTCAATAATTTGTTGAGTATTCAATAAATAATTAATTGGCAATATGTTGAATTTAGACACAAAAGAAGTTTTAATCATAAAGCATTCAGGATTTACCTGAGTATTCCTAGTTGATTCTAAATAACTAACAAAACACATAACGATATTTTTAGTTTTTATGTCTCGCAATAAAATACAGTTTTTAATTTGTGAATTCTTCTGTGTTCTAACAATAATCTAAATTATCAAGGTCGTAGAACTCCAAATTTAGAAGAGTCATTTTACAAATTCTGTTTTTACAGATAGTCTTTGATTACGTAAATAAACTATAAGCTATGTAAATTAAGTGTTGTTTTATTTTGTCCAAATGTTTTCATCAAAATAAGGTAGATATTAATGTATTTTATTGTTTTCTACCAAATAATGTGAAATCATGGAACACAAATTCTCATTTATCATTCAAAAGTTGAGATTATGTCTGGCATCGCAGATATTCATTTTTCTCCCTTTGCTATAAAAATTATCAACCAGTATCATGTATCTTCAGTGAGTATCAGCTTCATTTGTGAAAAAATTAACCAGAAATATTGCTATACATAAGAGCAAATATGTAGATGGCCCTTTCTAATGTTCAATGCAAACGAGACCAGTTCACAGAGCTTTGTAGGCAATAAAAAACATCCACCTGGGAGAGACAATCAAGAGGGAAAAACTTAAAAAGAGCAACTACGAGAACTCAGCTATAAGCAGGATCAGAGTACTTACCCATCTCTAAGGTCTTTAAGGTTTTATCAAACTACTTCTAGATACAAATGCTTTATTTTGGAAGATATAATTTTATAAAGATCTACTGCTTACATTTATAAATTTTCTTACCATGTTGTAATCATTCATTACTTCTTCCATTTCAGTATTGGTATTAAGTTTATCTACCAACTACAAAGAAAAATACAAAAAAATCTCATTAGTGTTAAGGTTTTGCATAAGGCATAATACAAGTACTCAATCTCACAAGTAATGAGAAGTAATTTAAGTATCTTTCTAAATTTCTTATATTTTAAGAGAAAAGCAAATATTGTGCCACCTAAGTAAGCATATATAGCACAATGTATCCATCCAATAACCAATTTACATTATAGTGTGGGAAAGTAAGCACTGGACACGTCAGCACATGCCTGTAATCACGAACTCTTGGAGCCTGAAACAGAAGGACTGGAAGTTCAAGACCATCCTGGTTGGGAAACTTAGCAACTTCATGAGACTATCTCAAAAATAAAAAAATTTGAGAAGGGCTAGGAATGTAGCTCAGTGAGAAGGCCCTAGGTTCAATCCCCAGTACCAAAAAAAAACAAAAAAATGTTATTTAAAGTGAGCAGTAATAAAACAACCACAGGTCTTATCTTGAAGAGCTTTGCCTCCTTTACAAAAATGGCTAAAATTATAAAGTTCTAGAAAAGTAATTATCTATTGCTCTTTCATATTTCCCCCCCAGGGAAAAGGTATGTTAACAGATTTACAAATCTATACTAGTGAAACCATGAAGCATTTTCTACAAAAACATTAAAAAATCAATGTGGCAAGGCACAGACAACACACTAGGAAGCCTGCTTCAAAAAGGCGGTGACATCAATAGCTAACGTAGACTCTGTTCAGTATCTGTTACATGCACGCACTAAATATTATGTCCACATTGGACAAAAAGAGAAATGTAGGAAGTAGTAGAGCCATAATTTGAACCAGGTGTCAAACTATTTAGGAGTTAAAAGCAAATTGTTTAGGTGTAATTGATACTAAAAGATTAAGCTTTATTAAAGTAATATATATCAGTATACATCACATTTTTTCATTTGTGATATAAATAAGTGCTAGTAAGACCTAATATTTATTCAGTGCTAGGTATATATCAGATACTTACCAGGTATTAAACCTACAAACAGCATATTCTACATGTTATTAATATGTTTATGTTAAGTACCTTACCTAGTACATTTCACTGTAACTAAAAATCTCTTTCATCTAGTATCATTTCATACCTTATAAACCTATTTTCCTCATATTTAGAATAGAATCATCATTTACTAAAAAAAGTCCCACCAAATATTAGGTTCCAAAAAATGTTTATGAGATTGTGTGATTCAGCAACTTTAACGATTACAATATACTATAATCATCAAAATTTTATTGGTAAGCATAATGTAATAACATCAAATAGGTATATCATAATTTAATCATTCTTACTAGAAATAGTGAGATAAAAATTTGTCACCTTCATTAAATCCAGACACCACTGCTGCTTAATGCAAGCAAGAAGATCAGAAGAAAACGTTCACAGCAGCGCCACCACTCCAGTGACTGAGTCAGCCAGCAGTACTACCAAAGCTATTGTTTCTTCTTAAAGCCCACCGTGGCGAGCATCCTTGGTGGAACTGTTTGGTACATACTCTATTTTGACAGAATACACACAT
The DNA here is from genome assembly GCA_004026905.1 of Hystrix cristata. NCBI lineage: Eukaryota > Metazoa > Chordata > Mammalia > Rodentia > Hystricidae > Hystrix > Hystrix cristata. The sequence continues at coordinate 82,236 of PVJO010002442.1, forward strand.
ACAACACAACATACAGATGGACGTGATCTGTGTGCTAAATAATTATTTTTAATTTAATGATGGCAATGCTCCATACAAAGGTACAAATACGTTTTTAAAGCAACAGCATTGCCAGGTATGGTGGTGCACACCTGTAATCCCAGCACTTGGGAGGCTGAAGGAGGAGGATCCCCTCAAGTCCAAGGCTAGCCTGGGCTACACAGTGAGTTCAAGGGCACCCTGAACTACATAGTGAGACCCTGTCTCAAAAAACAAAAAACAAAACACAAAAAAATTAAAAAAATAAAATGAAGCAACAGCATTGTTGGTACCCAATAAATTCTACCTATTTTTTAAATTATTATTTTAATGTTGTTAGAGTGGAAGGCATGTGTGCATAAGTTGTCATGGTTTATATCTAATGTTCCCTGAGAGCCTCAGACACTCACAAGCAGGTCTTCTGGAAGGTGGATTATGGGAGTTTATAGCTGGCTTGCTGTTGGGAGGTAGGCTGGAAGAGGTGGGTCACTGAGGGTATGGCCTAGGGGGATTATCTCCCTTCCCCTTGATCTCTCTTTGCTTCCTATGTACCATGCCATGAGCAGCTCTCCACTGCCACCCCTCTCTGCCACGCTGTCCTACCTTAGAGCCAGTTACTGACCGAAACTTCTATGAACTATGAACCAAAATAAATCTTTCCTCCTTTAATTTGTTGGTATTGGGAACTGTGTCCCACTGACAAGGAAAGTAACTAAGATAGAAGCAAATGTATTTTTTTTAAACATTGAAAGAATACATAATGATCTGTCAAGTCATTTCTGGGGAGAACCATATGGGAGAAAAGAAAGCACATTTTATAGTCTCAATCTTTCACAGGAAGTATATATTCATGTATTACTTGGCATTAAAAACAATATACCTTGATGTGGTAAAAAGCAATGAAATTTTTAAAAAAATTTTTTTAAATGAAATTATTCAAAGGAAATTCTCTCACAAAAGAGACATTACCATGTTGTAGTCTGCTAGTTGTCCTTGAAACTCTTTGATTTCAACAGCTAAAGTCTCTGCTCTGAAAACACAAAATAAATACATCTGTAAAAATATAAATAAGTAGATGAACATTCTAAACATAGGTAACTACAAATTCAGTACTCTTGCCATATAATACTCAATGTATATTGAATTAATATTTAGTAGTATGAATCCACAAAAACTTTGCATATTTTAACTGTAACTTACCTCTTTTCATATGACAAATACACTGAATTCTCTTGACTGTACATTTCTATTTCTTTTTGAAGTTTATTAATTTCAATTGTAAGTTCACTTATTTTACTTCTAATTGAAAAGAAAAAAGAAAGTTAGCAATATTTCTAACCCAGAAAACTCTTTTTAATTAAACTCATCATAAATGTGTAGCAATAATACAAATGGTTCTGTGAACTTCAGTTAAAAAAGGAAACATATAACTAGTTTATTTGACCAAGGATAAAGAATAGCCCAACCTATTCCACTCAACTTATGAGAAACTGACAAGAAATTCTCCAAGAAAAAGGAAACAGGATCAAAATGGAAGCCTGGTTAAACTGTTACAAACCACAGACAGATACAGATGCCTAACTATGAGCCTCAAGACTCCCGCTACAATTTCTTAATAGTAGCACTACTGACATTTTAGGTCAGTGACTAATATTTTGTGGTGGGAGAACGTGCATGGAGGATATTTAGCAGTATCTCGGATAACGATGCCAGTAGAATCTCCCCCTAACTCCAGTTCTGACAACCAAAAATGTGTACAGAAATTGCCAAATATTTCCTGGGGAACATTGAGCACTGCTCCAAGCCAAACAATTACACAAACAGAACTATCTTTTGATGTAGAAGCGTAAATCCTGAGAGGCAATGTAATGATTAGCAAAAGTTCTATTTCTTTTCCTTCTTTTGATTAAAAAGAGACTGAATATCAAATATTATACATCTGATGGCCTTACTATCAGTCTTACTATCCTAGCTTTAAGGACAGATAGGGGTAACCTACTCTTTTCTTTATTGCCTTCTAGGAGGTTGAAGATCAGAAGGATCCAGATAGTTGAGAAACAAAACCAAGACGGACTAAAAAGGAAAATAAGGCTTTTAGGGCATGATGGAAGGGTAAATTAAATGAAATAGAAGAGAGAAAGAAGACACAGAAGTCAAGCAGAAAATAAAGTAAAATGAAAAAACAGAGGTAGGACAATTGGACATCCAAGCAGAGTAAAGGCAGATAGAAAACAATAAAAAGTTCTTAATTTAGACTGTGAACAAACCATATGAACTAATTAAAATTAATTAAAACAAACCACATAAATTAATTAAAATCATGCCACATTATATGAACTGACCAAATATATACTTAGGCAAAATTCTTAACTGATTAAGATATCATAAATAAGTAAATACACCTTTCTTATCAGGTATAATTGGTGACATTTCAATAATACAAACTATGTATTTCAAAATAATAAAGAAAAAAGCATAGAAAGTTATTTTTATCACTAGATGAGAAAAGTGAACTTTAAATATGCTATGGTTTGAATGTTTGTGCCCTCTCCAAAGTTCATAATGAAACTGAATCTCATTCAACAGCATTAAGAAGTGGAGCCTTTAGTTGGTGACTGGGTCATGAAGGTGCTGCTCTCACAGATGGGATCAGTGCTTTATGGAAGGGCTGGGGGGCACAAGGTCAGCCAATTTTTGCTCTTCCATCATGTGAGAACAGTTACATGGTGCCATTAATGAGGAACAACTTGCCAGCACTTTGATCCTGGATTTCCCATGACTATGAGAAATAAATTTCTGTTATATATAAATTAACCAATCTCTCATATTTTATTATAGCAGCACAGACTGAGACAAAATACACAACTCACATACATGCAAAAACATAAAATTTAAAATTGCAGCCTAATTCTATTATTGTATCTACCTCTGTAGTATAGTCAAATTAACCAGAAATTATGTTAAAATACAAACTAATTCTTAGAGGGAGAAAAAAAACAGACGTGGTTATTGTAAAAAGTACCATAGCTAAAATTTCATGATCATGCATAAAAAGACTTGTTTAACATACCGAAGAAGTCCAAGATAATAAGATTTGTCTAAAATTTGCCTTTGGGGACCTAAAAAAAAATGTTTTTTAATGTTAGTGTTCTGTTTCAAAATGCTTCCAAAACAGCAAGTCCAAATCCAAAGTACAACCAGAATTACATGCAACAATTCTGACAGTCATCATGAATGTACCAATATATCAAGAAGAATTACTGAAATGGAAAAGACAACTAATAGCTTAGGATCATGATATAAGGGAAACTTGATTTGAGATCACAAAAATGGAGTTGGGTATGGTGGCACATACCTGTAATCCCAGCACCCCGGAAGGCTGAGGAAGGAAGATTCCAAGTTTAACCCCAGTCTGGGAAATTTAGGAATTTAGTGAAACCCTGTCTCAAAAAAAAAAAAAAAGAAAGAAAGAAAAGAAAAAGAGAAAAGAGCCAGGAATACAGCTCAGTGTAAAGGCCCTGGATTACAAAAAAAAAAAAAAAAAAAAAAAAAAAAAAAAAAAAAAAAAAAAAAAAAAAAAAAAAAAAAAATCACTAAGATGGGACTTCAAGTGAAGCTGTTCACATAACAGACTGACTAAATGGAAACTTGGGTCTATGGAAGCCTAGAAGAAAGCTGTCCAGAAGAACCTCATGCAACAAAACATACTAGCACTATCCAGTAAAGTATTCAGATGGCATACCTGAGCACTTGAAGTTTGGCCGGTACTACTAGGGAAATGAATTTTCATTTTACTTAATTAATTTAAATTTGAGTAGCTATATGCAACTATTGGCTAACTTATTGGAGAATGCAAATATTTTTCAATGTGAGCAAGGGACTATGAGTTTTCAAATTTGTCTCAGAGGCTTCTTTTTTTTTTGTGCTGGAGATAGAACCAGGGCCCCGTGCATGAAAGGCAAATGCTTGGCTCTACCATACAGCTACATCTCCCAGCCTTCAGAGCTTTTATTTCGTTTTTTTTTTAATAGTCTTACATTTTAATAGGACTAGGAAAATCTTTCTAGATTAAATGTCCAAACCACACAAGAGCTGAAGGGTCCTGCAAAGTGTGAAAGGTGAGGCCAGGGAGTACTGCCCATGAGGCCCATGCTGAGAAGAAAAGGAACTCTTATTACAACAGGAAATGGCATAATAGAGCAAGTGAGAACAAGTCACAACTGAAAGGGGTGTGTAGTTAATAGGAATGTAAGCCTTTGAAATATGTTTGTAGAAACTAACAATTTTAAATGATATTGGTTTTGTTTTGAAGGATAAACTTTACAGTAATAAAAATTTGATAAATCCTCCATAGATTTTAGTATGCATCTACTTGTAATGTTTTTAATATTAAACATAAACATATCTGTGACTATAATAAGACTAATTAAATGATCACAAAATTTTGACTCATTTTTAACAGTATTAATAATTATTAAATAAGCATATCTAAAATAATCAATAGGTTTTTAATATATATTGAGCTAAATGGTATTGGTAAGAAAATTTAAGCCAGATGTAGTGGCACACACTTGTAATCTTAGCACTCTAGGAGACTGAGGCAGGAGGATATCAGGTTCGACCCCAGATTATGTGATTAGTGACTTTGTGAGACTCTGTCTCAAAATAAAAGAGGATTAGGGTTGTAGCTCAATGGCAAGGCCCTGGATTCAATCCCCACTACCACAAAAAGAAAAGAAAGGAGAGGAGAGGAGAAAAAGAAAAGAAAAAGAGGAAATTTAAGTCTCCTAAAAAGCTTGACTTACGACATTATAAAAAATATAGTCATCTCTTGGTGTCTGCAGAGACAGCTTCTAAGACTCCCATGTGGATGTCAAAATCCAGGGATACTCAGGTCCCTCATAAAATGGCACAGTATTTATATATAATACATGCAGATTATCCCATATATTTTAAAACATTTCTAGTTTATCATAGCTAGTACAATGTAAATGCTATGTAAATAGCTGTTTTACTACATTAATTAGAGAATAATGACAAGAAAATCTGTATATGTTCAGTATAGATGCTGGGTTGTGTTTCTTTTACTCTTTTCTATTTTTGATCTGCAGTTATTGAATCTGCAGATGTAGAAATTTTGGAAGCAAAGGGCCAACTGTAGTATGATATTTTAAAATAAATTGTTTACCAGCAGAGTATCTTCAGCCTTGGTAAATCATTTATTACATATAAAGAAAATAAGAGATTCTTTATTAAAATGTTTACCAAGTTTTGGCTTTTTACACACACACACACACACACACACACATATATCAGAGATCAAATATCTGAATCATAACATCGTATTATTATGCCTTTCTAAACAGAAGCCTAATAAGAGACTCACTATAGATCTATATCTTAGCCTCATTTCTATACTTTAGTTGTATAACAGATTATTAGTTTCAGAAAAAATGTAACATTTTTGACTCTTTTCATTATTACAGGTATTTTAATAGTGTCATTTTGATAAAGAAACTATCAAAAAATATTTCAGAATATTTCTATGTGGTATAAGGAGTCTAATTTTCAATCTTGAATTTTTCTTCAAATTATTTCAAATTTCTTCAGTTATAAAAAAATTCCACATTCAGAAAAATGAAGATCAAAAGAGCACATATATGTATATGACTTTCTAGTTGATGACACATTTCACATTCGTTCTGTCGTTATAACAATTTCGTAAGTCAATGAGAAAGAACTATGCTGTAATTTTGATTTACTAATATGGTACTATAATACTTTTTATATAAAATAAACCCATACTTATAGATACCTTTCATCCCAGTTTTCATTCCACTCAAACCTTGTTGTGTAACAGGACGATCAGCAACTTTGATTTGAGATGACAGAACTCCACCACTCCCCAGGGGACCACCACGAGAACTTGGTCTTGCTGTTCCAGGTGGCATCTAAATGATTACAATATTTCATTTTTATCAAACAGAAAGAGGGGCTGGGGATTTAGCTCAGTGGCTACAGTGCCTGCCTTGCAAGCACAAAGCACTGAGTTCAATCCCCAGCATCTGGGGAAAAAAAAAAAAAGAAAATAATTATACCTTCTATTATTGTAAGATTACAAAGAGAATTTTTGAAAAAATTAAAATTCTGTAAGATTTATAAAGTAGTCCTTATATTTTTAATATCTAAAATATACTAGTCAATGTTATTAAATAATAAATTTCTTCAACATTTAAAATTCTATGGCCATATTTTACTAAAACTTTAAATTGTTATGCGTAAATTATTTAAAATATTTCAGTACTGGGAAGGAACTAAGTGTCCACAAAAGGAAATGGTTAAATAAGCTAAGTTGTAGTATATAGAAAAGTAGTTTACAGAACAGTACAGTATTCATAATTCTATTTTTATTTAATAAAGGTCTAGACAATCATAAAAATAGTAATAATGGTTATTTTTATATATTGTAGTTGATTTTTATTTTCTCCTTTATACAATTTGGTGATTTCAGCATTACTGTGATGAATATATATTATTCTTTTTTTTTTTTTTTCCACTTTGAGATAGGGTCTCACTAAGTTGGCCGGGCTGAGCTCAAACTTGTGACCCTCCTCCCTCAGCTTCCCAGAGTGCTGGGATTATAGGCATGTGCCACCATGCCCCACTATGAGTATATATTATCTGTAAAATTTTTAAAAGTAAGGAAATTTTCATTCTGAAAAATAAATTAGACATAATTCCATCACAAGACAGCCATGTTAAGTACAAAAGGACTATTTCATTCAGCAACAATTTGTATGATTACTCAGAATGATTCTCTACTTGCAGTCTGCAAAATCCAATGTAACATTATATCCTCTTAGGAAAAGACAAGACTCTTCTGCTCAGCTCAAATAGAATATACAGGCATCAGAAAGAATAAAAGACAATCTCAAAGTGTTCCAAAATATTCCTCCTTCTTTTGTTCTTTTGTTCTATCTGCCTTACCCTCTTTTCTACCATCCTCTCTACCAGAGTCAAGTGCAATAGTAGATTAAATATGGGATAGGAATCTGGAATAGAAGTTAAATACAATTACCATTCATTCTGGCTGTTTTTAATTGTTAGCTGCTAGCCTTTAATTCTATGAAACAAAATGGTTGCTAAGTGATTCTGAGAATCACTTGGGAATTATTTGGAGTATGGGGGCAGCAACAATACACATGACAGAGAATATGTTGGACACAGGCACACAAATTCAAACGAAATGAGCTCAAAATTATTCTTAGTGATCTCTGAGAGAATGCTCAATCTCCTTTTTGGAAAACCGAAATAATTTTCTCTTTTGCATTATAGAAGCATACTCTGACAACTATTTGGATAACTGTACTACTTCTTGTTTTCATTTACCAGATGAAGTATAGAGAGGAAAGTATAAGTTAAAACTGTACACATTAAGGAGAACAAAGTAGCCAGATGTGGGAGTGCATGCCTGTAATCCCAACTACTCAAGAGGTTAAAGCAGGAGGATCACAAGTTCAAGGCCAGCCTGGGAAAATTAGCAAGACCGTCTCACAATAAAGAATAAAAAGGGTTGAGGATGTAGCTCAGTGGTAGAGCACCTCAGGATATGATCCTCAGTACTGCAAAAAAAAGTAAATGTATATGTATTCACGTGGAAAATATTCACAATTTGTTAATGAAAGAAAAGGATAAGATAAGCAGCAAAAAATATAGTATTATCCAGATTATAGAATTGACTAAACTACGCAATCCATATGCATATGTTTCTATGTTTGCAAATGCATAGAAAAAAAATCTAGAAAGTATACACCACTGATGACAGTGGTTATACCCAGGGGAGGCTGGAACTGACAATTCTCCATTGTTTGCACGTTTTATAATGAGCATACTATTTTCAAACTACAACCATTAAATAAATAAAATACCTGGCAAACAGGAGATAGTGAATAAATGTCAGATTCTTTTTATAAATATTAAGTTAATAAGCATCAATTCTTACTAAAATAAAAGAAAAAGATACCCTATCTTAGTACCATATCTGTATAAAAAGACTTCAGAAAAACCATTTTTGTCTAGGAGATGGTAATGTGGTAATCAACTAAAATGTACAAAACCTGAAAACTTTAGGAAAACCTGTCAAATTATTGCCTACTTTCCCCTCAAAACCATTTGTGTGCATATCAGAGATGATACTATGAAAATTCTGATACATTCATGTCTTTCCATGCACATATAAATGTATGCTTGAATGTTAAACTGGCATTACCCTGCTTTTTTCTTAATACTGTATTATGAAAGTATATTCTTTTATCAAATACATTTAAAAATTTTCTTGAAACAGGGTCTTCCTATGTAGTGCCGGCTGACCTTGAACTCCTGATGTAGCCCACATCAACGTGCAATCCTCCTGCCTCAAGCTCCCTAGTGCTAGGATTACAGGCCTATACCACCACATCCAGCTGGAAATTAATGACTACCTAATAAGCTACTTTAACGACAAATATAATTTATTTAAAATTCACTTATTATAAGGTTATTTGTTTCCAAATTTTCACTATTAGAATAATGAAATGTACTATCTTTACAGGATACTCTGCTTAGAATTAGCAGTTCGTAAACCTTATCCAACTTTTTTTAATGTGGTGTTTCTCTTATTGATTTACTGACTTATGATACTATATTATATTAAAAATAGTGCTTAACAATTTCTAGAGTTTGTTTCCAGGTTGTAGCAATCTGAACACAGTTTCAATAATACTCACAGTTATGTTTTTCTATTAGGCTATTATACTTTTCTTCTTTGTGCCTTTTAAAATTGTTCTTGATGAACTCTGTAATAGTTTTTTAGAATGATATTCCCCCAGCCCAGAGAAAAAAACTCATGGAATTTGATTGGACATAAAGTTTATAGCCTTAATATAGAAAGAGCTCAGCCAGGCATGGTAGCACACACCTGTAATCCCAGCACTCAGGAGGCTGAGGCAGGAGGATTGTGAGTTTGAGGCCAGCCTCAGCTACACAGTGGGTTCAAGACCAGCCTAAACTACTAAAAGATGCTGTCTCCAAAAAAAAGCTAGAAAGACCACTTACAAATTAGCAAAAGTTGCTTTTTAAAATTCTGATCCCTAGGTATGATACGTATGTTACGTTTTTCTACCAGTTTATTGGTTCTTTTTTAATTCTTTAACGGCATTTTCAATTTTTTGTAAATTCAGATATACAAATCTAAAAAGCTTTCCTTTTCACTACGTGGTGTTGCAGTCATTATTTTAAAGCCCCAGTTCACATTAAATTTTGTTGGGGGGAGGTGCTGGGGACACATCAAGTTTAAATAAAATCTTGATTTTATTTTCCCCAATACAGTTATGGTTTCATTTTAAAATATTAAATTTCTTTTTTTAATTTTTAAATTTTGTTAGTACATACTTGATACTGTACATAATGGCAAAGAGGTGAAGGGGGATAAAAATGATTTTTTGGAGGTCTGTGGGGATCAAACTTCAGGCTTTACGCTTGCTAGGCAAGTGCTCTACCACTAAGCTAAACCCCCAGTCACTCAAAAACGTTTTTAAACAAATGATTTATTAGTTTTTAGAATGCTTTCATGAATACTCTGCTTTTCCAATTAATTTAAAATGTCATTTTTATAATTAACTAAATTCTTACATGTGCTTGATTCTATTCGTAGTCTATTACAATTAATTTGATTGTGGCCCCAATACACCATACCATTTAATTATAGCTTTAAAACAAATTTGTGAGTCAGCAATAGTAGGTATTATCTCTCAACAGGGTATTGGGATTCTTCCACATTTACAGTTTTAGGGGTTTCCCCCTCAAAAAGTTTAAAGTCCTTACAGAATAAAAAAGTAACAAAACACAATTTCTTATTATATAGAGAATTTCTAACTTCTACCAGAATATATGCAAAAAAATTCAATAAATTTGTTTTAAACTTACTCCAGTTGCCACTCGTATATTTCCTGATGGAGGTCGCATTCCAGAAGGAGGCCTTCCTGTCAACCCAATTCCGCCTCGTGAAACAGGACGGGATGAAGGTTTGTGATTACTGGTCATTGTCTGTTCACTTTAACCACTGGAAACAACAAATAGTTCAATTCTCCTTAGAAGTCTTTTAGAGCAAAACACTGGTAGCCTATACCCTTCCTTCACACATTTAATTCATGATGATTTTTCTTTCAAATAGCCTTTCTGGATATAATTACAAGGCTACCTTGTAATTTTGTTGAATTTTGTTGAAAATTTTGTTGAAATTTTGTTGAAAATTTGACATTAATGCTCCATTTACAACTATAGGATTATTTATTACAATATTCCTTCCTCATCTCTTACCAAAATGCAAACCCCTCTAAGTATCTCTCCCCATGTTTCTGACTCTTAATCATTATCTCTATCTAACCTCTGTTCCTGCCACTCTCAGCAAATGATTTGATTTCCTAATTCGAGAAAATTCGGACATACATTCTATCACCTTTGGAGCACAAGATTTACATTCACCCCATCCTGAAATCTCAATAGTTATCCCATCTCTCATTCAAGATCAATCTCTATTCTGATTTGCCCTCTTGATCCCATTACCTTTGGGATCCTTTGGGGCATTACCTCCATTCCTACTGATATATTTAAATTTTCTCCTTTCTTTCAGCCTATTATCACACTCGATTTCATTTTTTAACTACAAATGAATTTCTTGGCCCTGCAGCCACCTCTAACAACCACCTCTAAGTCAGTCTCAAATATTCTTCAAATATTCAGCCCAAAGTGGGAGAGGGGGACTACATATTCAACCACCCAAACCCTTAAAAGTAGCCTATTTCCATGAACTCCCAGATTTCTGGATTTCTATCCAAACAACCTCTGGTAATATCACCAGGGATGTTGATGTCATCTGTTACTGATGTCCACCCTTAATGAAATCATCTCCCTAACACCCACCTCTTTGGATTCTCCCTTTTCACTGTCTTTGATCTTATTCTACCTGCCCTTAAATATCAGCATTCCCCAGATACCATCCATAGCCAATTTTTCTGTCTTCTCTCTAAGCTCTCCTCGGACCACCTCATCCAAACTCAGGGTTTTAACAGTTAATAAGATCACAACTCCACATCTCCAGCCCTAACAGTCAGTACTTTAAGGTGTTCATATCCAAATATAATTACCCAACATCTCAGACATTCTAAATAGTTCAAAATAAGCATATGTAAATCTAAGTTCAGTATCATCCCCCAAGACATCTCAGACATCCTAAATAGTTCAAAATAAGCGTATGTAAATCTAAGTTCAGTATCATCCCCCAAGATGTGCTCTTCTTCTTGGTATCATCTCCTGCTCACACAAGGAAGAAATTTCGTCCTTGATTTCTCCTCCCTCTCACTCCCCAGAGCTATTCACTTGGTCCTACTGATTTTCTTTCTAAATGTTTAACATGTACCTTTCCCCTTTCTATTCCTCCAGCACTGGACAGTTTAGGGTCTCATGACTCATGCAGATTACAGCAGCCTCCTAACTAGCACCTTTGCTTAACACATATCTTACCTAACATCTAAGACTCTAGGGTCCTTCCATGACCATTCCATAACCACCTACCTGCACCTTCCTTTTCCAAAAGCTAGCACAGCAAACCCTTTGTTTCTAGCAGAATTAGTCACTGCACTGTTTTTCAGGTAACTTTGAGAAAATGTACAATATACTGAACTTCGACCTGATTGTCTTTGCCACTGCTTTCCTGTAGTGGAAAAGGTGTAGTATAGCATCAGTCCCAGCAGGAGTTAAGAAAAAAAAGTGGAGGAGAGGCACCTAGTAAAATCTGAGGTTATTTAACCAAATACCAAACATTTGCACAACTGCAGGGGAGGGGGTTTATTAACATTGGCCTGTCCTCTGGTCCCAGAAAGATCAGGGACACAAACTCTACCTCTGACAGTTACCAGCTGCATAATTTTAACACATCACTTAACCCTCTGGATGTGTTTCTTCATCTCTCAAATAGATGTGTGGCCAGAAGTCCTACCTTGCAGGATTGTGAAGATTATACACATTATATTAAAAACATCTGGCTCCTAATTATTACTAGCATTTTCCTAACCACTCTCACATATGTTTGCTGGCAAGTCGCTAAGTTTCCTCCTCTGTGACCAACAGACAGAAACCTACTCTGAATAAAATCCTTCAGCCCACACTGGCTTCTTCGAGGCTCCTGGATCCTTCCCCGCGGTCTCGGCGTGGTGGTCTCTTCAAGAGATGGATGATGGCGCTCTCTGCCTATCTTCTGCCCAAAGAGAAGTAAAAACTTGCCTGACCGGACGAAGAGTCCGAGATTAACAGCTTTGGCTCGAATAATTCGAATTTGTTTTGTTTGGAGCGGATCACAGTCGCCTACGTGAGGTAATCGGCAAAGAAGGGAGGGAGGAAGAGATGCGACCTAGGATTTCTTACCTTCGCTGGCGCAGAAGAAGGGCGGCCGCAGGGCTCCAACCACTTTCTGAGGCCGCCACCGCTGAGGAGCCCACAGGCAGGCGTTCGCCCACTCGCAGCTCCAGGTTCACCCGCGCTCAGCTTTCCAGGGCCCCCCGGGCCTAACCCCGAGCTTTTGCGTGCCTCCTCGTATCCCGGCAACGGGGGCGGGGCCGAGAAAGGTTCTTCTTCCCGATTGGCCAATTCTCCACCTCCATCCCGGTAGCTACAAACTGAGCGAGATCAAAGTGCTATCGCGATGTTTGAGAACTAACTTATGTGGATTGTTTTTTTCCCCAATTCCTCAATTGTTTTCTGGAAGAAGTGGAAAACAACAAGTTCACTAGAAAACAGAAGGCGACCATTGTGTCTGAACGCCTTGGTTTTCTTTTTCTTTTGTGAGACAGGGTCTCCCACGTGTGGCCCAGGCTGGCCTCGAACTCAACATCCTGCTGCCGCAAGCTCCTGAGCGCTGAGATTATGGGCCAGAACCACCACACCAGGCTCCGTCATCATTGTTTTCTTGATAGAGGAATCTCCGAGTGCCTTGCCTGAACTGACGTTATACCGCGAAATATTGTAACTGCTTGTCTGCTACCGTGCAATGGGTTATATTTTATAAGACTATTTTGAAGTTATTCGGTAGAAGACAGAATATTGTACAATTTTTTTACTCTTACTATGTGTTAGTTTTTCTTCCTGTTACTGCATAATGTAGACATTACGTATGGATGCGATTCTACCACCATCAGTTCTGATTGGAAGCTTGCTATCTTGAAGCTTCCTTTCACTAGAGTTCTTTGATCTAAGTACGAAAGTCTGTGAATTAGATGAAAAGTGTTTTCAGAAGAATTATTTTTAAAAAAAATTTAGAAACTACTTGCAGTCACAGCTTTATACAAAAATAATTTAGAGGGGTTGGTGGTAGAGCCTTTGCCTAGCAAGAACACGCCCTGAGTTTGATCCCCAGCACCCCCTCCTCCCAAAAATAATTTAGAAACTACTTCACCTCAAATCCCACTTTCTGATAAAATAACATTTACTTTGTTTTCTTCCAGTCTTCATACAGAGAGCAAATGTAATTGCATACAAATTGGAATTTCAATATTATTTTACCCATTATTTCCAATTTACATATAGTATTCACGTCCAGATTTATTCTTATTAAACGCCTGACTTCAAGGAGTTTAAAATCAGTACAATGCAAATTGCAGTAATGTTATGCGGCTCCACTCTTTTCCTTAACATTTGTAAAACATTTTCGTGTAACTCATTACATGAGCCTGACCCATTTGCAGTAGTCATTTGTTGGCACTTTGGAGCTGAACAGTTTTGACAGAGTTCCTCCCTACTCCTCCACCCCTACGGTAAATGAAAGTGACTGATACTGGCTTTCCTAGCCTGCCTTATGCTCCTAATCTGATGCACACACCCCAAACGTGAATGAGAACCAACAGTAGACCTTCATGGAGTCTATTCAAAGAAGAGTGACAGCCTCAGTTACTACATCCAGTGTTAAAACTGCAAAAGTCTATTAATGGGCTTGGGGATTTGGCTCAGTTGGTAGAACACTTGCCTAGGAAGCATGAGGCCCTGAGTTTGATCCCTGCACCTCCCCCAAAAAATCTATCAGCAGCGATTGGGCGCAGTGTGAGTATGTTAGTATAAGCTGCAGTGCTTATGCTCAGAGGCTTTATTAGGAGCAGAACTCTAGCCTTTTTCTTCAACCTCCTGGAGAGTCTGTGAGCTACTTGATGACCTTTAATAAATTTCTTTTCTGCTTTTAAATCATCCATAGATGATTTCTATTTCTTGCACTTAAGAACTCTAACAGATCTAACAATTGAAATTAGCAGGACAGACACTATTATTCGTTGCAAAAAGATTACCTAATTTGCTTAAAATACTTGAGTTAAAAGCAGCGGTCTCTATTCCTGTAGGCTTTTCATGAAAAAAGTACAGAATAGGAATACATCCCATTTATTAGCCTCTTCTTTCAAGTAGGCACCATCTTATTTAACATGATTATTGTGTATTGGATTCTACTGTTTTTGTTTTGCTTTGGTTTTGTTGTTTTTAGGGATCAAATCCCAGGCCTCATATATGTTAGGCAAGTACCCTACCCCTGAGCTACATCTCAAGCCCTGGGTTCTGTTGTTTCTAAGATATAGAGACTTGCTCAGATTACATCAAGTAATCATAAATTTGTTACTACAGTACTAGTGTGTCAATTTCCTTTCTGTCTTTAGGCCTTTTCAGTGCTAGGCTCTCTTCCTGGAATCTTTGTCCCTCTGCTTTTTACCATCAAAAATCCTGATGGTCTTTCTTCAGCGAGTGTTTCTCTGGCATTCCAGACTAAATCAATCTCCAGCAGCTTCTGCCTCTGCCCTTATTATATGTCTACAATATATCCTGTAATTTCCCTACTAAAAATTTTGAAACATAAACCTTGGAACTTTCTGATTTTAATGTGTTTATTTCAGCAGATAGAATTTGAATCAGTTCTGAATCAGAATTGTTGGGGCTCTGCTGGAGATGGTTGAATGGAAAGCTTTTTCTGGAGTGAATGTAGAAGCAAAATAAAGAAACTATTTGATCCAGGCTGTGCCTGCAGTCCCAGCTACTTGAGAAGCTGAGGTGAGAAGATTGCTTAAGCCAAGAGTGTGAGGCCAGCCTGGGCAACACAGTCAAACCTCATCTCAGGTGGGAAAAAAAGTTAAAAAAAAAATAAATTATTTGATTGGTTACACTTTGAGCAATTGCCATATTTAGACTATCTTGAGGGAAAGTTAGTGACAATAAAACTACTGACTAGTTGGCCACCTGTGATTGACTGTGTTTATTTTCCTTATATAGGAACCCAGGGCATTGGACCTGACTCAGTCTAATGGCCTCCCATTTCATTATTTAATATAACCTGTCACCTATTATAATTTACCATGGCCCTTTTTTAATATGTCTGCCTTACTGTCTTTAACAAGTGTTGTTGTCTGAAGGTATGTGTTCTTCCAAAAATCACGGTGAAATCTAGTCTCCACATTGATGTTATTTGAGAGCCAGGGCTTTTGGGAAGTAACTGGGTCAGGAGACTGGAGCCCTTATGAGGAGGGATTGGTGCCCTTATGTACAGAAGAGATTGGCAAAGTTGGAGCAAGAGGACCTCTAGATCCTTGGGCTTGTCTCCACAGAAACACCAATTTGAACATCTATTTATGCATTAAGCTACTTTCACAAGAGCTAAGGAAACAAGGAGAGAAACCACCGTGGCTAGTTTTAGTATAATAAAAAGAAAAGATGCATTGAAAAAGACAAGAAGGAAGCCAAGTATAATGGTGCCTGCCTGTAATCCTAGCACTCTGGGAGGATGAGGATGGAGGATCACGAATTCCACGCCGGCTTGGGCAACATGGTGATTTAGTGAGACTTTAAATGCCCTGAGCTCAATTGCCAATAACGGGGAAAAAAAGACAAATAGAAAAAGGCAAGAAGAAAGAGTTGCCCAAGTCATTCCTTCCCCACCTCCAAGCAGCACAGCATGGAGAGAGAGGCCTCCCTCATGGAAGAGAGAGACAGAATTAAATTCAGTCCTAACACTTAAAACCCAGTACCAGGCCCACCATGGTCAAACTCAGAGGCTGCCAACCCCAAGACTTCTAACCCCAGACCAATACCTCAGAGTGAGCCTCTGGAACTGCAGTAGGCCAGGCCACTGACTGCCACCACTACTTTCTCCAAGCAGAGCCAGTGTATAAGGCAAAAAAAGTTAGTACAAGGCTTATTCTTGGAGTTCAGTGCCAGGCCCATCACAGTGAGACTAAGCACCAGGCAAAAATCAAAGGTCCATTTACCCAGACTAAAGCTCACAGACAGAGCCTCTAGATTTGCTCAAACAACAGGGAAAGGCCTCATACTAGTAGGGCATCCTGGAGTTTCGGCCTACATCACTGTCAGCCGTAATGTGGGCCTGGATAAACCCCCCAAGGCTGTGCAAGTCCTTGCCGCTCTAAGACTTTGGTATGACCCACTTAGCAAATATGTACAGTACATTTCAAAAAACTAGAAGTATTTTGAGTGTTTTCTTCATAATGAGATGATAAATATTTAGCTGAGCATTATGGTGCACATCTGTAATCCCAGCAAGATTCTGTCTCAAAAAAATCAAATAAAGGGGATGGGGATGTAGCTCAATGACAAGACCCTGGGTACAGTCCCCAGTACCACAAGGACAGAGAGAGAGAAAGAAAGAGATAACAAGAGGGGAGAGGAGCAGGAGAGAGAGAAAGAACGTGTGAAGATAAGTTTATCCTGATTTAATGTTATATTACATGTACATGTACATGTACCAAAACATCCATGGTACCTCATTAATACATACTATTTTTGCATTTTCATGTATCCACTAAAATAAATTCAATAGAGAAAAATAAGTTTTCAATTAAATAAAAAGAGGCTCAAGGGAGCTCCTTGGCCCCTTCCGTCACCTGAGGACACAGCAAGGCACTGTCTGTGAGGCAGAGAGCCCTTGCCCTACACCTAATTCCCTGGTGTCTTGATTGTAGATTTCCCTGTCTCCCAATGTGTGGGCAATACATTTCAGCTATTATGAGTTACCCAGTCTATTTTGTTACAGCAGCCCAAATGGGCTAAGATACAAGTACTAAAATGAAAAAAATTTTTTTTCTTTTTTTTATCTTTTCTTAAATTCTTGTACAGAAGATTGAAACCAGGGTCTTAGGCTGGACTGTATCCTCAGGTACACCTCTTTTTAAATGTTTAAGACATGGTTGTGATAGGTTGTGCTAAACTGGGCTTGAACTTGGGATCGTTCTGCCTCAGCCTCTTAAGAGTGCTGGGATTCCAGGCCATTAGGGCCATTTCAGATCCAAACCATAACAGTACTATTGAATACGTGCTCTTTGTGAAGCTATTAAATGACAAATTTAGCCAATTCCATTGGCAGTCACACTGACCTGGCCTATAGTCTCAACTATGGGACAGGAATCAATCAGGCAAGGCTTCGAAGTAGTATCCCAAGAGAAAACAAGTGGGTACCTACAACTTTTGGGGAGAAGAGGTGGAAAGCAAATCAGGCTATCATCAAGGGAGCACACTACAATGAATGTAAACATTATATGCCACAAACATAAACAAAAAAAAGTAATAATAATGAAACTGGGGAAAGGGGAAATAGAGATAGAGAGAGATGGGTGAGGAGGGGAAGGTGAAGAAGAATAAAAAAGAATCAAGATATGTTAAGTACATGTACCTACTCTGTAAGATAACATGTACTACAAATATGAACTAATAAAAATTTTTTAAAAATTGTAGAGGAAAAAAAGTGGAATTCACAGGCAAATTGGATGAGATGACTGCAAGCACAGGTAGTGATGGATCTGACCAAAAGCAGACCCTAAATTTCATTACACCTTTATTGTAATGCATTAGTATAGTAAGATCTCCACCTAGAGGGGGCATGTAACACATTTTTAAATGCATTTTTGGTTGTGCACAAACTCATGTCTGTGTAGTTACTAAGTGTCAGTTTAGCTCCCTGCCTCTCTAGAAAACATCCATGAATGACTAATGATATTCCTCTGAAACCCTATTTTGGGCTCTCTCTGTCTGTGAAGTAGCCACCTCGCTCTCTTTCCCAGGGCTGGGTTACCTACAGGGCAGCCAGTTATGTCCTTTTCGCATAATAAACTTTCATTTTTACTTTAGAACTGACAGAGCAAGACGGCACTACAGGTACAGGGACAAACTCCTGGGCTCTTACCTGTTTCTCATTAAAAGCATGATTTAAATTTTCATCTGAGGCAGTCCAGGACTTAAAATCAGTTTTTGCTTAAAAAAAAAAAATCAGTGACCTTCACATAGGCTTATAGATGTCCAACAGGTAACAAAAAGCAAAACAAAGCTTGACATTTATTGTATGAAATTTTGGGTCAAATCCCTTTTGAGCTTTGCATATAGGCACGTTAGTCCCTTAGAGGATGTCTGAATCAAAGTTAGCAAAACAAAGTTGATTAGCTCTGAGTTTACATAACCAATCTCAACTCCACTTCAAGACTGAGGACACCAACAGGAGAGATCTATAGGGACATTCAGTTATTTCCATAAGTTTCCATCACCCTAAACTTATAGTCAACTTGGATTCCAGCAGAGCTTTACAAGACTGAGAACACCACAAGCAGAAACAAGCATCATATGGAGACTGAATTTCCTCTTTGAGCAGTAAGAGAGAAATTGCCATTTTGCAAAAGCAGAGCTGAGAAAATGATCAACCAGACTCTGATCCACTCCAGAAAATGCTTAAAATCTGGCCCAGTTCTTTTTTTGATCGGGCCGGCCTGATCCCCTTCATAAGATCTGTGCCTTTTCCAGTTCCTCAGGAGACTTCATTCTCTTCCCTATTTTCTCTACTTTCCTTCGTTAAGGAGCCAGCTTGATATTTGTCAGAGATGTTTCCCCCCTTTTGGTTTCAGCTCCTCCAATTCAAGTCCCTTACCATCTTCTCTTACTTTGCAATTAAAGGCTTTTAGCTGTAAAATTTGTCCTGATTGCCTCAGTTTTAATTCCATTATCACTGCAACAAGGTCCTGCACTAGCAGGTCAGAACTAGTCCGTGACGGCTTTCTATCTTCCACAAGGACAAGGACCCATGGTAGCCAGGAAGTTACTTGGGAGGTGGGATAATGAGACAGTCAAGGGCTTAAAAACTGCCCTTTACTCAAAAAACTTTATCTCTTTCTGGGACTTATAGATGTCCAATGAGTAACTAAGAGCGGGATAAATCTTGACTTGTCTGCCTTCATTTTGTATGTTTCCTTTATTACCTTAAAACTTTAGGTTAGGTCCCTGCATAGCTTTATACACCGGCAAGTTAATCACTTAAGGAGTATCTAAAAACTGATAATACAAGCTTTAATGCCCTAAATGTACCCAACCTATCTCATTCTCCTTCAAGGCTGAGGACACAAAGAGTAACTAAAGTACTCTCAAGATTTACAGAGACACTCAACTTCCACCCTTTACAGCATCCTGTTCCAGACGCCCCTGGAACAGTATCTGGATGTCTCTCATCATTGGCCTAAAACTACATTCCAGTTGAGTCTCTAGAGTCAGACCACTCCATAATGAGATCACCCCCATAAGCAGGAGCAGTCATTTTATGTGAACCAGATCACCCCTCCCCCAAGTCATAAGGACTTCTCTGGAGCCACTTTGCAGAACCAGAACTGAAATAATGATGAACTAGACCATAGCCCACTCCAGTTACCTCATAAAAACTGACTCCTTTCCTTTGTTAATAAGCAAGCCTGATGTTTTCTTCAGTGTTATACCCGCTTTAGCTCTTCTCAAACTTAAGTCCCTTCCCCTTCTCTCTTCATTCTGAATTAAATGCTTTGCCTGCATTCTCGTATTTCTTGGCCTAGTTTCCAATTTCTACTATCACTTTGTCAGAGCCCTCTACATATGTATCTGCAGGAAGATCCCTTGAGCTCATGAATTAAAGGCCAGCCTGGGCTTCAAAATAAAAACATAAACTTCTTTCAGACATGGTCACACTATGTTGCTCACGTTGGCTTCTAATGTCTGGGCTTAAGAAATCCTTCTGCCTCAGCCTCTTAAGTAGCTGGGATTATAGATATGCACCATAGCTTTTGCCACACAAAATTTTAAAGTTTGAGTAGTGATTCATGAATTGGGCAGAGCCAAACATGTAATTTGGGTACCATCCAGGGGAGAATGAGGGGAAATCTTTTATAAGGCATTCTAGGAGCAAATATATTTGTGGGATAAACTTTCATTTTACTTTCACTTTAGAATTAGTCCATGTCTGATTTCCATTTTAGATGTGGCTAAGAACCCATGTGAAAAGTCCTAGAGGTTAGTTCGGCAGGTTCTGATATGTTAAAAGTTTCCATTTACTGTTCAGTTGGGCTTTGTATTAGTCACTTTTTTAGAGTCAATGGTTTGCAAGAGAGCAGATTTAATACAGGACAAGTCCAAATTACAACATTCACACACATCAGCCAAATGTAGGAAAAGCACAGAACATCTACCTATGCACTAGAAACCCAAAAGATCCAATCAAGGGCTAAGAGCCCACAGCAATTTCCCGTGTACATCCGTGTCTGCACTAAAAAGCTAAAGAAATCTATACTGGAACCAGGATATGATGCTTGCAGCAGAGATGAAGAACAGATCTCCCCTGAAGTGAACAGCAGGCATCCTTGACAACAGCAAGACCTCGAGCTCCTTCTGCAGTGAGAACAGCTGAGTTCCCTTCAGGAGAACCAGCCCCAACAGAGCTGCTCCTGGGAAACAGCTGGCCCCTATCTTCTGCTCCTGTTCTCCTTTATGTTGTGTTGGCAATAACCTTCAGGTGGATCTTCTATGTCTTGAACCACACCAACTCAGTTCAGCTGGGTGTTCCTGCACATATTGACCACAAGTCCACAACAGCCTTCAAGAGCTGGAGCCATCTTAATGGTCGTCTTCTTCTCCCTCTCCTCCCCCCACCTTCCATTCCCCCTTCTCCTTCTTCTTTTGAGATAAGGTTTTACTGTGTAATCCAGGATGGCCTCAAAACTTGAATATTCCTGCTTCAGCCTATCTAGTGTGGAGATTATAGGCATAAACCACCACACCCAATTTAATTTTTTTTAAAGAAGGCAAATTCTTTAAGTGTAAAATGGAGATAACAATACTACCTATCTTGCAGCATTACTGTGAAGCCTAAAGGAGAAACTGTGAAAATTGTTCTATAAATGAAATAAGTACTCTATAAAGTGGGAAAACATTCACCGAGGAACTACTATACAATAAGCAGTAAACTAGATGTGTAAGATTCAAGAAGAATGAAAAGTCCTGAATAAAATTTATTCTGGTAGAAAAAATATATGAAGGCAGCAAATAATATATGCAGCAGATACTATATTAGAGCTAGATAAAATTGCAGTGGTCTCACAGAGGAACTTGAAGGATCCCAATGATAAACAGGTGCTGAAATACAGAAGACAAAGTAACTTTTTTTTTAGCACTACAGGTTTTAAAAAGAGAAAAAACATGTTCAAAGAGCACAGAAACATGAACATCATGATGTATTCAGGAGGTACCACAAGACGAATCTAGTAAAACAGATTAAGGTGATGTGTTTGTACACTGTTATACTCAAAGAATGGAAAACTATCAGAGATTATTAAACAAAGGATATGTTAACATAACTAGATCTATTACTTAGACAATCCTGCTAGATGTGATAGCACACACTTGTAATCCCAGCACTTGGGGAGCTAAGGCAGGAAAATAAAAAATTCAAACCCGGCCCAGGCAATTCAGTGATTCAGCAAGACCCTCCCTCAAAAAAATAAAAAAGACAGGGGATGTACACAGTGTGAAGGTCCTGAGATCAATACCGAGTAACACACACAGTGATAATCCTATGTTAATGTGCAGGCTTGGCTGGAGAACAGAGGCAGAAAGGCCACAGAATGTTGAAATGATTTGTGCAAGAGACAACTAGATACTTTTAGGTAGAAATCTCTAACAGATGTATGTAGGGAGCTAGCGTTTGGAGATAACAATCCGGGGATCCAGCATACGAAATAAACCAGTAAATACTCCACTTACAGAGACGGTATAGGGGCAGAAGAGATACTTAAATGACAATATTTCGGGTCTCAAATCAGAGAAACAAATCAGGAGAGCAGTGATTCCAAACCTAGAATGAGATTTTTAAGAAGGGAAAAGCGAACGTAATCATTATGTACTGCAAACATGTACTAATAATTTTTAAAAAGAAAAGCGAGAAAACTGCAAATTGGACTTGGCACTTTAGAAGCATTTGTGGTCAAGTGAAGCTGGATATGAACAAACAGGGTGGAAGAGAAATTAAAAAATACTAGGTAAAGGTCAGGGAACGGAAGGGAGGGGAGGGGAAGGGGGGAAAAACCAAGCTATATCATGTACAGGTACAAAACAACCATGTTGAATATGATCATTATGTATACAGTGTAACAACACATGTTCTTGGTAAAAAAAAAATAAAGATTTAAAAAATAAGAAGTACGAGCACAAACTATCTAGCTATCACCGTCAGTGTGGTCCACCCGTGTCCTACTTTATTAACGTATGCAAAAGCGGGCCCAATTCCAAACAATCGATCCTAGTTAATGATTTGCTAAATCTGATGGTGATGAGCAAGGAGATTAGGATAACCTGAAACGCCAGGCTGGCCTCAAGTCCTCTAGTTTTAGTTGAAACACAACGGTTATCTTGAAAAAAATCTCGGGAGACTGCAAATAAGGTTTGGAGAAAACGAGATAAATAATCCCAAACTAAGAGCGAATACAACTTTCTTTAATGACCCTGTTGTGAGTAAAGCGGCAGATACAGATTTAAAACCCCCGGATTCGGCGCCCCAGAAGTCACGCCCCCGCGGCGCGCGGCATTGTGGGATTTGGAGACCCAGCCCGCGACCCCGGAATTAAACAGTTCGGGGGTGGCTCGGAAGGGACGGAGTTAGTGAAGGGTCCTGAGCGCGGCGACGAGGCGAAGGGCCGGAAACCTTTACCTTCTTCGCCGAAGGTCCCGAGCGCGGGAGGGGCGCGAACCTCGGCCCCGCGCCGGCTTCAGCAGCCGCGACGCACACAGATTGCGTCACGGCGCTCCGAGGCCGATGATGAATTCCGGTGTGCGAGTCAGGGTTGCTGTGTCACTCGGCTCGCTCGGCGCGCCCCTCCCCGCCGCCCTTCCGCACCGCCCCTCAGCCCCTTCCGGTCTCCAGTCGCCCCTCACCTGCGGGGCCCCTCTTCCGCCGCATCCCGGCGCACGCCGCATCGGCCCCGCGCACGGACCTCGCGCGGCGCCGGGTCCCGGAAGCCCGACAGACACTGGCCATGGCGAGTAGCGGTGCTAGGTACCGGCTGAGCTGCTCGCTCCCGGGCCACGAGCTGGACGTGCGGGGCCTGGTGTGCTGCCTTTATCCGCCGGGGGCCTTTGTGTCCGCGTCCCGAGACCGCACCACCCGCCTCTGGGCCCCGGACAGGTGAGCCCCGTGCCTCGGCTCGCTCTCGTCTGTGTTGCAGGCTTTCGGACGAGGACCCGTCCCCGCTGTGCGTCTTTCTTCTCCCCATCCTTTCCTCTGCCGTCCGTCTACTCCCTGCCGGCTCAGTCCTGGCGCTCCGGGCGGGCAGCGTAGAAAACCGGCGAGATTTAAGCGGATCAGGTACCGGGGCGGGGGACCAGAGGCCTGCCTTCCTGTCCTCACTTGGCTACTAACGTGGGTAACCTTGTACGAGCCTGTTCGCTTTGGGGACTTGAGTTTGGGAAGAGGAAATTTCTTTTACGGTTAAAAACTTACTGATGGCCTTGTGCAACCTTTTAGGTGAGGTAATGGGAAAGCATCTGGCATGTCTTTTCCCCCTAGAAGTTGCACTGTAGTCTTCTCTCTAATTTGTAAAGACTTTAATTTTCAAAAACTACGTTACGGAAAGTTGCAATGAATAGTCTCTTGAAATTTTTATTAGTATATATTTGTAGCACATCATGATTACATTCATCGTGTGGTGTGGAGTTGGTACATATACATAACACATACCAATTCTTTTTATTTCCCCTTCCCTCCCCACCCTCTTGGTTCTCTGGCCGATTACAAAAGTTGTCTCTCCCTGTTTGCTATTTTCTGTCTTTTATTGTGCTCTTTAAGTTACTTATACTTTGGGGTTCTCATATAAGAGAACGCAACATTTAAGCTTGCCTGTCTAATTTGTTTTGCTTAACATTATAGTCTAAAGGTGTATCCATTTTCTTATATGTGACTAAAGCATGTCCTTTTTATGGCAAAGCAATACTCCATTATGTATAAATACATTTCCTTTATGCAACAGACAAACTACTCTATTTAGGGTTGTACTGCTATAAACATAGGTGTGCATGTATCACTGTAGTATGTGGTCAACTCTTTAGGGAAGATACCTAGAAGGGGACTAGCTGGGTCAAATGGAATTTCTAGTTTTAGTTTTTTGTGAATACCCTCCTTCTTGTCCAGGTTAGTTTCTTAGTCTCCAGTCTGTGGTTTTGGGAGAAGATGAAACCCCACAAGTGGTTTTTACTATGTGGAGAAGTGTTTGCTTAATGAGGGCTCCTTTCCTTCCAGTATTTATCAGAGAAGTTGATGAACAAAAGGCTAAAACTAGTCCAGATCAAGTTCAAAGTTCAACTCTGACTTGGCTGGTTATAGTGTAATGATTTAGTTTAGTTGTTGTAAGTAGTCAGTTAGTGAAGCCTGAGAAGTTTGGATGTAAGAGTTAAGCCTACAGCCATGTAAGCTTAAAAATGTAAAAGAAAGTAGCCTACCCTAGTTCAAGAACTAATTCAAATGGCTAAGCCAACCTTTGAGATACAAAGGTAAACACAAGAACAGAGGATAAAAGGTTGGAATACAAATGGATAAAAAGTCTTCCTTCCAAGAATACTCTTACCCGGGATTTGTTAATGTCATCTGAACGTGGGTTATGTCTCACAGTGATTAAAAAAAAAAACCAAGGACAGAGGAAGTAGGATGCAAGCACATTTACTTAAAAGATATAAAGGCAAGAAAATAAAAGATAAAAAGGCAAGGAAGTAAAGGCCAGGAGGGTGTTCTGAGGAGGATACCCATGAGGACTCTGTCTGGGGCAGTGTGGTGAACCTATGATCTATGGCACATGTGCTGCAGTGGGCTGTTTGTATCATTGAAAGCTCTACAAGGTTTGCTGTCACTGGGCTGGGGGTTTTTAAGAGACTTAGAAGGTAGCTCGGGCATTGTGTAAGCACTGTAATCTGTATTCTTCAGGAAGTTACATACTTTTTCAGGTCCAGTCTTTGTAGTGTTTATGCAGTGTCCATTCAGGGCCCATGTCCCCTTGAGCCAGTGGCCTGCCTGATCATTTTCTGGGGAGGTCCCAGACAGCTGAAGGACACCTGTGTGACCAAGCCTACATTGCTGCGTCCTTTGATCAAGTTATCCTTTTAAGGGAGTCTTTCGAAATGGCAGATGCCCTGATGACTTAGGTACCTGACCCATGTCTATAAGTGTGCAACTGGACAACTAAGATGAGACAACAAGATACAGGGTCTTTCTTACCTTCTAGCTCAGCTTGCCAAGAAAGGGAGTTATGCTAGAGAAAGATGATTCATTTCCTCTAGTGCCTGTGATGAGTTAAAGGAGTCCTGTGTCCAAGGACTGTTGGCTACAGAGAGCCGAGAGCACCAAGGACAGAGATCACTCCCTCATCAGTGGAAGAATAAAATTGGGAAGGAGAACTTGAGGTGAGAATGGACTGACATTCTGGAAGTCCACTCATGTTAGAGGGTTCAGCTCAGCCTACATCAGTAAAACCTGTCCCCCAAACCTTCAAGATCTGCAGCCTTGCTAATCAATCACCTTTCATTGGTTAATGGGGTCTCAGTAGTTGGAGCAGAAAGCTGAAGTCACTTCAGGTGAAGAGGTAAGGGCTTGCAGCAAGAAGGGTGGAGAGGCACATCAGTTGCCACCTGCATCTTTTTCTTCACCTCTGTGAGCAGTTAGTGATCAGAGAGAAGATTGGTATTTGGAAGACAAGGTCTTTTTTTCCTGCCTTAGCTTCTGTACCTGTTTGCAAGCTGCTCTAGGATCAGGTGCATGTATGCCTGCAATGGGGCTGTCAGGTGAGGGATGGGTAGCTACTAGGTGCAAAAAGCTGAAACTGATCAAAATGAATTTCAAGGGGCTAGGACTGTAGCTCCCTGTAGAGCAATTGCTTACCATGTGCAAGGCCCGGGTCTGATCCCCAGCACCACAAAAAACAAATTTCACTTTATAGTCCATGATTTCCCCTGGACGTTGCAAGCCTTTAGTTGACACCCCTGGACAGTATCATCAGACAGATTCTGCTAGCGCAATTGTTGTTTAGGGAGAAGATGAATTTCTGGTGCTTCCTACTCTGCCATCTTCTTAAAAACCTCTCCAGTTTTTGTGCTGTGAGGGAATTTTTTGGTAAATTGCTTCTCCACTTTCCCTGTTGCCTGCTTGGAACTCATTTTTCTTAGGTTCCTAAGCCCATTACTGCTTTTCTGTCAGCTTTCAGGTACTCAAAGTTGTATTTTTGTTTTTTCCATTCTCTCTGGCCTTGTCGGTTCGTACCTTTATTGAAATATCAACTACCTTTTATGTTTAAACTATTTTTTTAGTGGAGTTTATGAAGGGAGCAAAAATAGATGAGTGTGTTCAGTCTTTGTCCAGAGTCTTTTTATGTGCGCTTGCCTTATCTCCTTCAACTAGTCTGCAGATTATTTTAGCTCGAATTGGGGATATGACTCTTTATGTCTCTTCCAACAGCTAACATTTCTTTACTAATACCATAATCTATTGTTTGACTTAAGGCAGTCATGCTTATTGCTATGTATAATAAGGCAATTATTACTGTACTGTGTTCCTGCAGCAGCCCTCCATATATCCATATAGTAGTTCCTTTTGCATATTGACAATGATTGTTATTCTAGCTGTTTTAGATATTCTAGTTGTTTAAGGAGTACTGAGGGAAAGCTTCATAGTGTGAAAAATATCCTCACTATATTTAAAGTTCATTGTCAGTGAATTGTATTATTTTAATTTCATTTCACCAGGTAATTTCATCATTAGAGTAACAATCACTGATGGCTAGAATGAAGATAAAGAATGAGAAAGAGCTATTTTTTATTTAATTTTTATTAGTACATGTTTGTGGTACAGAATGATTACATTGATTGTGGGGGGGAGCCACTCTTGATATTTTTTTCCCCCTTTCCTTCCTTGTTATTTCTGTTAATTAGCATACTTTCATCAAGGGAACACTTATCAAACTTGTCCTAATCTGCTGTAATCCTCTACAGTAGCTCATGTAAATTAATTATTTAATGTTTAATTTTTTAAAAACGAACTATCCTTAAAATAGTATGTACTTTAAAGTTCTGCCTGGACACTAAAATGAAAATGAATACTTGGACAGTTTGTGTCCTGGGTAGGTAAATCAGGGGACAAATATATATCTATTAATTATGTTGCCTTTCCAGTCCTAACAGGGGTTTTACAGAAATGCATTGTATGAGTGGCCACTCTAATTTTGTATCTTGCGTGTGCGTCATACCCTCAAGTGATATATACCCTCATGGACTAATTGCCACTGGAGGAAATGACCACAATATTTGCATTTTCTCACTGGACAGTCCGATGCCACTTTATATTTTAAAAGGTCACAAAGATACAGGTGAGTATACTACTTCGGTGTTTTTCTATCTGAAAAAGTTTCATTCCTTTGAAAGTGAAATTCACATACCCATTTTCTCAAATTTTTTAGTGTATTTTGTTTTACCTACAGCTATGGCTTAATAATGAAAAACGTCTTTGGACCATCTTCCATAAATTTTGTTACAAATTTATTTGTAAGGTAAAAGGTTGACATTACTGAAAGTACTTTTTTGTTTTTATTTTTTGTGGTGCTGGGGATTGAACCCAGGGCTTTGCACATATTAGGCAAATGTTCTAACACAGAGCAAACTCCCCAGCCTACATGTAGAAAATAAACTCTCCAGTTATAAAAGTAAGAGGCTGAATAATTTTAATACACTGCATAATTTTGTTTTTCAGCAATTTGTGCAATAAGGTTGTTTGTTCAGGAAAATGAAGACTATTTCTTTATCTTTTGACTTTCATTTCTGTATTTATGCAGCAAATTGAAGACCCAGAAAGAATGTGTGTAGGGATTTCGTATCATTTTAAAATATTTACTACTTTGGGATATCATTTTCCATGATACATGTATAATCCTGATTCTGTGATAATTCTGGATTTGTGTGTGACTTAACAGATCTTTTATAAAATGACATGATTAATATGTACAGCTATACGTTATGTGTGTGTACATATATATTAGAAGTAATTGTAGACAGTACACTAATGGTAAATCTTTATGGGCTCTGAAATTTGAACTACATATTTTCACATGTCAAGGAATGTTTTATTTTTTCTCAACCACTTAAAAATATTTAAAATATAAAATACTTAAAATATAAAATATAAAAATTTTATAGTGTTCATGGACTATTAAAAAAAATCTATATAACTTATCTATATCTATCTGTAATAGTTTGGGACATGACCCGTAAACTTGAAGAATTTGTTGAAAATGTGTGAATGTTAAATTTTTAATACAGAGTGACACAGTTTTTTGTTTCAAAACATGGTCTTGCTGTGTAGTTCAGGATGGTCTTGAACTCACTGTGTAGCCCAGGTTAGCCTCAAATTTGAGGCAATCTTCCTGCCTCAGCTTGGGATTACAGGCATGCACCACCACACCCAGCTCAAGAGTAGTACAAATTTTAGGGCCGGGGATTTAGCTCAGCGGTTAGAGTGCTTGCTGAGCAAACTCAAAGCCCTGAGTTCGATCCCCAGCACCACAAAAGAAAAAAATAAAAAAGAGTAATACAAATTTTAAAGATTTTTATATGGAAATCTTTAGGTATCTACCAAAGTAGAATTGTAGTGTATTACAATACATTACTAAATAAGCATATAGGCTGGGG
>PVJO010002442.1:111417-143634 GCA_004026905.1 Hystrix cristata
TTTTTTTTTCCAGTACTGGGGATTGAGTCCAGGGCCTTCACACAGAGCTGCATCCTCAACACTTGTTACTTACATATTTTTAATTTGGAGACAGGGTCTTACCAAGTCACTCATGCTGGGTTTGAAATTATCATCTGCCTGTCTAAGCTTCCTGGATGCTGGGATTATAGGCATGGGCCATCATGTCCAGTTTTAAAAGAAGTTCTTAATGTCATACTATTTCATTTTTAAATACTTGAGTTGTGTAACTCTAAAACAAGGGTTGCAGTTTTTGTATAGGGAGATACTAAATGTTGGAACTTTTCTGGCCATATTGCTGCTTATCAGAACTACTCAGCTCTGCCATTGTAGTTCAAAAGCAGTAGACAATATACAAATGAACATGTTCATTTTTAAATAAATCTTTAAACTTTTTTTTCAGTTAATCTTTATGTACTTTGAAATTTGAATTTCATATTTTCACGTGTCAAGGAAGTTTTTGTTTTGTTTTTTTCTTGACCATTTAAAAATGTAAAATAACATTTGTAATTTTTGTGGACTGTAAGAAAGTGGCTCATATATATTAGTTTGTTGATCCTTTCTGTAGATAACAAGAACCCTCTCCCTTCCTTTCCTGAAAGGAGAGAGTACTCACAATGTCATCATCACACTTAAAAACTAATTTCTTACTATCAAATATCTAGTGAATACTCAGATTTACCCAGTTAACTCACAAATAAGTATTGTATCATTACCTGGATCCAGTATTTCACTGAGGTTTACAAAATGATTATATTCCAATTCTGCCTTTATTACAGCCTTTAATCATAGTATTTTTCTATCATGATCTTTCCAAGTCAACTGATTACCCTGTGAGACTTTTATACAGAGAAGGCAGAGTAAATGCTTGCCTTGCTCCTTCTCCATCCCTTTTTAAAATTTTTTAAGGAATCATTTATCACTTCTTTAGGTTCTCAAATTGTTCCATATCTAACCATTGGAAACCTCTTTAAGTTTGTTCTTTTGTTGTTTTATAGGACCTTCAAGTAATCTTCCTTGCTTTCTAGTATTACAGAAATTCTCGGTTCACTTTGTACATTTCTTTTTTTGGTGGGAGGGGGTTGGTAGGGATTGAACTCAGGGCCTTGTGCTTGCTAGGCAAGCGCTCTACCACTTGACCTAAATCCCCAACCCCACTTTGTGCATTTCTTGCTCTAGACTTGAAACTAGCTTTTCAGCAAGGAGCCCTATTTTTTTTTTTTTAACTGAGAAGTATTTGGAAACTACAGCTGTCAATAGTACTCAACAGTATTTCTTAAAATTTAATTTTGTTGTATATTTATGTAAAGCACAGTTGCCAAAAAAATAATCAACAAGAATATATTCAAAGAAATTTAGGTTCTGTATGTACTGCCTTTCACATCTGTTTTCTTACAGAAACTTTATTAACTTTGTTTTTCTTTTGAAAAAATGAGTAAATATGTATGTAGATTTGTTCTTTTTTTTAGACAGTACACTATACACAATATTCTACCCTGAATATTTTTGTTTGAAAACTGTGGAGATTACTTCAGTATCCAGAAATCATCTTTGTTCTTTTTTACAACTGTATAATACATCATCGTATAGTCGTATAGCTACTTTAGCTTGGTCAGCTGGTCCCCTATTGATGGACACAGATGAGTTTCCAATCTTTTGTTAGTACAAATAGTGTTATAAAAAGCCTTGTGCATACGTCATTTTGTTCTTTTTGAGTGTGGCGTTAGTATAACATCCATAACTGGATCAAAAGATGAATACGTCATATGATTTTCCTAGCTGTTGCCACATTCTTTCAGAGATTTACTTTTTTTCAGAGTTATTAATGTTTTGATATAAATTACAAGTATTTCTGACCATTTTCTTTTTACTTTGAATGTTTTTTTGCATTTTTGTAATGCAGATGTTTATGTGATTGTATTTATCATGAGCCTTTCAAGTATTGTAAGTTCTTATGGAAACTCACACAGTAAAAGTTCTGCTTCACGTTTTGGAAGGTATTTTTTCTGACAGATTTATTTCTGCTTTTTCATAGGTCATCTTTTCTATGTTGTCAAGGTGAAATATTTGCTTTTTTTTAAAAAAAAGCATACTATGTTAGTGAATAATGGATGTAGAAATTGATGAAATTATCAGTTTGTTTTCTAAGTGGTAGAGTATTGATATGTTTATCGATATTATACACATACTTTTAAGGAAATTCACATTATAAAATTCTCCTCCACATATTTAAAGTTGAATTTTTCCAGTGCTTGCTGAAGGACAAATCTATTTTAGAATTCATTCTTTCTGCCTGATCGTGAAATAAATTTTGAGATACAGATGCAGATTTTCTGGGCTTTTATAAATAATTTCTTTCTTCACTTACCTTGTACTGATTTATGAAAGTATATAAGGACTACTTCAAATTATAACTATCAAGGACCAGGCATTTAAAATTTCTTGTTCCTTAGTATTTAAAAACTAGAACTTTGTAAATTCAACTTAAAACACTGCTATTCATTAGACATAAATAAAATGGGGGCTGGGAATTAAGCCCAGTGGTTAGGCCCTGAGTTTGGTCCTCAACACCAAAAAAAAAAAAAAAAAAATAGATACAAAGTTTTGGAGATAAGTTAATACCATTGTAGAAGTAAGTTATGCATAGGGAGAGTTTTTTGAATTAACTGTTTCCAGTAAATTAAGGCAGTGCTGTGGGTTTTTTTGTTTTGTTTTGTCTCATAGCTAGGATTACGGGTGTGCACCACCCCTTTTGGTTAAAATTTGTATTTCTTTTTTGGGCTGAGGGGATGGCTTGTGACAGGGTCTCACTATATAATCCAGGCTAGTCTTGAACTCATGGTCTTACTCTTTCAGTCTCCTGAGTGCTGGCATTACAGGTGTATATACCATGCTATCTGGCTGTTTTTCTTCTTTAAAAAAAGTACTTATTTTTTGGGGGGGATAATCTAACCCATGGCCTCATGAGTGCTAAGCAAGTGCTCTATTGCTGAACTCCCCACCTTGCCTAGTGTGAAGTATTAATAGAACGTTCCATTGATTGAAATTACTGACCTTCTGTGTATTTGTTTAAAGAAACAAAGGAATCAAATGATGCAGAACCTTTAAGTCAGCCTTTAAAAGAGAGTTTACATATTTGAAAATTGGCTTCTCTTATAAATGGAAATGTTCAACATCTAAACACAGTCATTAGATATTATTGGTA
Source organism: Hystrix cristata (assembly GCA_004026905.1). NCBI lineage: Eukaryota > Metazoa > Chordata > Mammalia > Rodentia > Hystricidae > Hystrix > Hystrix cristata. Next base: position 114,641 of record PVJO010002442.1, read on the forward strand.
CAGTAATGTCTTTTAACCTCTGACCCTGTGGTGGAACATATGTAATACATTATAGATAGGGACATTTTCCGTTCTTTTTTCCATAACTAGTTATGCATTTCTCAACTATCTAGGATTCCTTCCCATACACACTTTAAAAGGTTAAAATTAGCCTGGCGTGGTGGTGCACACCTGCAGTGCCAGGTACTTAGGAGGCTGAAGCAGGGTGATTGCTTTTTGGGGCTAGCCTGGGCAGCATAAGACCCTACAACTCCTCGCAATAAAAGATTAAAATTACTTAATCTCTTCATATCTTCTCATCTATTAAATGGGATAATAACATCTAATTTCTTAGGTTGTTGCAGAAAAATAATTTCATTGTGTTTGATACATGGTAAGCACTTAATGACTATTACATATTTTTACTCAGTAAAGGTTTCTGTCTTCTGCTCTGTAGAGGTTCAATATTAGTACATGTTCATGACTTCATGTTACACATTTTACATGCTATTTTTCTGGAACAAAGTAGGAAACAAAGAGAATGTTAATTTAAGTGTAATGGTAATTCATTTACAGTTTTTAAATTATATTCTTATCAAAGAATTTTTCCTAAATTTAGTGGTCCCCGTTTTTCCTCACTTCTATAATTTTCTGTATTAACTATTTTTAATTGTTTTTTGCATATATTTTAGTAGGTCTGTGAAAACTACATTGTATGTTTGCAACATGTAATAGTGATATTTATTGGGGGAAATGATATATACGTATATCTGGATCATTTTTGATCCATTTATTTCCCTCTCCCTTCCCCTTTCTCTGTCTCCAAAAAAGTTTGCCTTGTTTCCTACCATCTCTGCTTTATTTTACTCATGTATCTGTATATATTTTAGTTTCTTATATAAGAGAAACCATGTACTATTTGACTTTCTGTGTCTTACTTATTTCATTTAGCATTACGTTGTCTCATTCCATCTATTTTCTTTTTTTTTTTTTTTTGTGCTGGGGATCGAACGCGGGTTCTTGTGCTTGCAAGGCAGGCACTCTAACCACTGGGCTAAATCCCCAGCCCCACCATCTATTTTCTTACAAATGACATGATTTCGTTCTTTATGGCCGGATAATTTGTGTGTGTGTGTGTGTGTGTGTGTGTGAAGAAATATATGTGTGTATATATTTATATGTATGTCCCATTCTCTTTATCCACTCATCTGTTGACATGCCTGCAGGCTGTTTCCAGAGGTTAGCAGTTGTGAATTGTACTGCTATAAAAATAGGTGTGCATGCACCGCTGTAATATGTCTTTTTTTGTGGGGGAGTGCTGGGGATTATAATATGTCTTTAACTCCTTCAGGAATACTGTATACCCAGGAGACATACAGCTAGGTCAAATGAACTTTCTGTTTTTAGAGGAATTCTATTTTGGAAGAATCTCCATACTGCTTTCCATAATGGTTGTACTAGTTTACATTCCTACCAGCGAGAGTTCCTTTTTCTCCATACTTTGCCAGCATTTGTGACTTTTTGTGTTCATTCTGACTGGAATAAGATGGAATCTCAGAGTTGTTTTGACGTGCATTTTCCTGATGGCTAAAGGTGATGAACAGTTTTCATGTATTTATTGGCCATTTGCACTTACTTTGAGAAGTACCTATTCAGTTCATTTGCCCATTTTTTGATTAGGTCATTTGTTGTGGGGGGGGTTAATGTTTTTTAGTTCTTTATATATTCTAGATGTTAGTCCTCTGTCAGAAGGGTACTTGGCAAAACTTTTCCCACTGTGTAGATTTTTTTTCACTCTGTTCATTTTTTTGCTTTGCTGTGCAGAAGCATTTTAATTTGATGTAATCTCATTTGTTGATTCTTGATAGTATTTCCTGTGCTGTTGGAATTCTAGTCCAGAACCCTTATCTGTCCCTCTGGCTTCAAGTGTTTTCCTGTGTTATCTTTCAGCAGAGTTTCTGGGGATTTTTTGTTTAACTTTAAATTTTTATTTATTGGGGGCTAGGGATTTAGCTCAAGTGGTAGAGCACATGCCAAAAAAATCTTCATTTATTGCTGTACTAGGGATTAATCCTGCGCCACAGTGAGCTGCACCCCTATCCCTTTTGGCTAAAACACTTAAGTTACCCAGGTTGGGTTTGAGAATGCTGGGATTACAGGTCTGTACCACCACACCTGGCTAAAATTTCTTTTTATATATCTAGGTCTTTGATCCATTTTGATTTGATTTGAGAACAGAGTGAGAGATAAGGATCTAATTTAATTCTGCACATGGACAGCCAGTTTTCCCAGTACCATTTATTTATTTATGGTGCTGGGGGTTGTACTCAGGGCTTTGTGCTTGCTAGACAAGCACTCTACCTCCTGAGCTAAATCCCCAGCATGCCCCCCCCCCCCGTACCATTTAATAAAGAAGCTCTCTTTCCTCCCTGTATGTTTTTGGCTCCTTTGTCAAAAGTCAGGTAGTTGAAGGTTCATGGGGTTGTTTTTGTGTCTTCTATTCCATCCCATTGGTCTGTTTCTATCTTTGTGCCAGTACCATGCTGTTTTTGTTACAAAGTTTTGTAAAGTAACCTGAAATCCAGAATTGTGCTGCCTCCCACTTTGCTCTTTTTGCTCATGATTGCTTTGGCTATTTTAGGTCTCTTCTAGTTCCGTATGAATTTTAGGATTGTCTTGTTCTGGGGAGGATGTTGTTGGTATTTTAATAGGGATCACCTTAAATCTGTAGATCACTTTTGGTAATATGTGCATTTTAACATTCATTCTGCTGATCCAAGAACAAGGAATGTCTTTCCATTTTCTAAGGTCCTCTTCAGTTTCTTTCTTCACAGTACTATAGTGTTTATTACAGAAGTCTTTCACTTTGGTTATGCTGATACATAGGTACTTCTTTTTGAAGCTATTGTGAATGGAATTGTTTTCTTGATTTCTTTCTTTGTAGTGTCATTATAGGTGTTTAGGACTGCTGAAGACTTTGTGTTGATTTTGTATAAACATTTTTTCAAATATCAACATGAATATTGGGATGAGCTGGATTATGGTAGAATAACAAACAATTCTCAGATCTCAGTGAGAAGAGAAGAGCATTTCTCATTCACCTTACATGTTCAATATGAATTAGTAAGGGGATTCTTTGTCAGATTTTTTTCAGGGACTCAGGCTAATAGGGACTTTGTGTCTGTCTACATGTGCTTCAGTAGTTCCTGGAGCAGTGAAAGGGCAACATTGTTAACAATGCTCTGGTTCTTAAAAGCATAAACTTTTGAAGTGTAAGCTATCATTTCATCCTCTAGTGCTTAGCTTCAAATGGAGGAGGAAAGTACTTTTGGTGACCAACTATTCAGCATTTTCTCTCTTTTACAGGTAAAATAAACCCACTTTTCTCCCAACATCAGACAATCCAAAATTCCCATCCATTCACAGCATGAGGTTTAAAGAATCTCTAAGAGATCTGTGGGCTAAATGTGCATATGCCACCCATCCCTCATATACAGTTGTGGAAAAGGAATAGGATAATCAGAATAAGCATTCTCATTTCAGAAAAGGAAATAGTACAAGATAGCAGTTTCTTATCTATAACCATTCTGAAACTCAAGTGAGTAGCTGTTTCAAGTACCTTCTGCTCTGAGAGTAGGAAACGTGTGATCAGATCCCTCTGGTCTCAAGAAATAGGCTCCCAGTTCATTGTTCTTTGTGGCTCTGCTTTGACTTTCTGGGATACTCCAGGATAATTTTTCACATTTATAACATTAACTTGCATAATTTTACATCAAGACAAGATGTTTAATTAACTCTATTCCATTACTGTTGAATGTCAGTCTTGATTCTAGGTTTTGGTGTAGGTCATTTTAATGAAAAGTGATCCTAAATATCTGTATAAACAGAATTTAAATATCTTCCTGTTGTTGTATCTTAGAGCCAGAGTAGATCATGCAGCCTACTTAGTCCTAATGGCTCATTTTACAAACTATGAATTGGAGGTTCAGTGTTATCCTCGTGGCCATACTGGTTGTGGGTCGCACAGCTATGCCTTGCACGCAGGCATTCTGGCACCAGACCCTGTGGTCTTTACTGTATTCTTCTATGTCTCCGTTGAGTTCATCCTTAAATGTCTAAGATACTGTCATTTCACAAAGGTTTTGTTTTTTAAAGAAATTGCAATATTTTAATAATTGCAAGGTTGAACACTTTTCTGCATGAAGATGTGTTAACCAAGGACTTTTCCCCCCTAGTTTGTAGTCTTTCATCTGGAAAATTTGGGACATTACTTAGTGGCTCATGGGACACCACTGCTAAAGTCTGGCTGAATGACAAATGCATGATGACCTTACAGGTACAGTATTAATTGCTAGTATTTTAGATAATAAATGAATATGATGATTCTGTGGAAACTGAAGTTGATACCTATTTTACTCATAGGGTCATACAGCTGCAGTATGGGCAGTAAAGATTTTACCTGAGCAGGGCTTAATGTTAACCGGATCTGCAGACCAGACTATTAAACTGTGGAAGGCTGGAAGATGTGAGAGAACTTTCTCAGGTAAGATCAGGTAGACAGATTTTAAAATCATCACTCTTTATTTGCTGAGGAGATTTTTTTTTTTCTGGAAAGATTAGAAGTTTAAAAATGATACTTGAAGCTGGGCATGATGGCATACACCTGTAATCCTAGCACTCTGGAAGACTTAGACAGGAGGATCACAGGTTCCAGCCCAGCCTAGGCAACGTCAGACTAGGTCTCAAAGTAAAAAAAATTAAAAAGAGAAAGGGATGTAGCTCAGTGAGAAGGCCCTGAGTTCAATCTGTAGTCCCCCCCCCCACCCCGCAAAAAATATTTGAAAAACATTAGTATGTTTGAAACACTTAATTTGGGCACATTTAATTTTTCTGAAAGAATTATATACTTTTTTAAAAGTTGTAATGAGACTCTGTAAAACAACCAGTATACACTAATAAATAACAGTCTAATAAGCTATGATATATGTATGATATCTATGCAACTTTTGGTATGCAGTTATATTTTTAATTGTCATTTTAACATTCAGGCTGAAAATTCGAGTATAAACCATACTAATGGTGGGTCAGCAGTGTGTTATCTTTGTAACTAGAAGTAAGCATCATTACTGCATTTATATTGAAATGCTTTTTTAATAGGAACATTTTGGGCTTTGTTGATGTGTTTTTGTGGTAGGAATTTGTTTAAAACTCTAGCTGTTTAATAGTACATAAGCTGAGACATCTGCTGATTAATTTCATGTGTTTATGTGCTAGGGATTGATCTCAGGTTGTACATGCTTTACCATTGAGCTACATCCCCCACCCCTGTGCTAACTAATATTAATATCACTGATTTATTTGTGGAGCACTTACTGTTGGTGTAAGGTTTGTGTGTGTGTGTGTGTGTATGTGTATGTGTGTGTCTGTACTAGGGATTGAACCCAAGACCTTTGTAGCTATCTACATCCCCGGCCCTTAATTTATTTGTTTGTTTGTTTATTTATTTATTTTTTGAGACAGGGTTGCTCAGGCTAGGCTTGAAGTTGCAATCCTCCTGCCTCAGCCTCCTAGTATGCTAGGATTACAGGTGTGTACCACCATGCCCAGCTTGGTGTAAGTTTTCTTATTGTTTTCCTCTATTTATGTTCTCCTTAAAAGTTGATCATGACCTAGATAGTACTCCAGGAAGTCCCGTTGAGCAGTTGAAAGTATCTGTAGATAGAAAATGGATAATATGTTATAATTAAACATCCCTTTTTTCTGTTTTTATAAATTCTTTCTATCAACCGATTGATTAGTCAATGTCAAGTCATTATTAATTTGTAATAACTAGTTTAAATCAAGAAATACGGAGCAAATACTGGGGAAGTGGGTTTTTTTATTTTTGTGTTTCACAGTATTAGGAATTGACTTTTAAAGCCTCATGTATGCTTAGCGAGTTCTTCCCACTCCCACCTTTTTTTACCTTAAAAAAAAAAAAAATACTGCAAAAAGGTCTTGCTAAGTTGCCAAGGCTGGCCTTGAAATTGTGATCTTCCTGGGATTGTAGTCTTGTGCATCCAGCAAGCATAGGAAAGTTTTGACCTTTGAGCTCCTTTATTGGATCACAAGCTTTGGAGAATTTTTGTCCTTCAATTTGGGAAATATCTACTCTTTATTCTTTATTCCTGTTATATTTGAATATTGTACCTTTTATGAATTGCCCTTGTTATTGGGAAAGAAAAATTGAAAATGAATTGTCAGGTGAAAATGCAGAATTGTTAAGGTCACAATACTGTTCTAGAGAGTTTTAGGAAAAATTGAGAAGATATGATTAATGGAAAATCTAAGAACTAGTAATAAAAAATGTCAACCTGAAATCAGATTCTGGTTACCAGGAAACAAAGATGAAATTTCTCTAACTTGAGAAATCGGTTTTCAGTATTTACAGATATAATTTATAATGTTAGTAAAATACATGAAGCTCACAAATGATATATTTTATTGATTTACATTATTCTTTTTTAAATGTAGGGCATGAAGACTGTGTAAGAGGTTTGGCAATTTTGAGTGAAACAGAATTTCTTTCCTGTGCAAATGATGCTAGTATTAGAAAGTGGCAGATCACTGGAGAGTGTCTTGAGGTGTATTATGGACATACAAATTATATTTATAGCATATCTGTTTTTCCGAATTGCAAAGGTAAGATTATTTTATGTGTTAAGATTTGTATTGTGTACTATTCCATCACATTCTTGGGTTGAGAGGAGGCGGGCTGATGACTTAAATCAATCTCCTGTTGTGACTAGATAATTTAGTAACTATTTCTTATATATCTTTTTTCTAATGGGAAAAATTGTATGGTTGTCTTTATATGCATTCCGATTAGTTATAAAAAAAGTTCTTGAATATTTGAGTCAAGACTAATTTATTGGTGCAATACGAAATGAATAAGAAATGTGATTTTTAAAGTTGTATGTGCGTGGTAAATACATAAAATTTTAAAACACAACAAATACTAGGGATTTAGCTCAGTGGTTAGAGTGCTTGCCTCACAAGCACAAGGCCCTGAGTTTGATCACCAGCACCAAAAAAAAAAAAAAAAAATTGAGATTTAGAATATCAATATATATGTAGAAAGATGGTGCTTATAAATATACTTAATTCATTTTTCATTCATTTTAGATTTTGTGACAACAGGAGAAGACAGATCTCTGAGGATATGGAAACATGGGGAATGTGCTCAAACAATCCGACTTCCAGCTCAGTCCATATGGTGCTGTTGTGTGCTAGACAATGGTGACATTGTGGTTGGTGCAAGGTATTTATAGTTTAGTCAGTGAATAAATTTTATGTTTTTGGCCTGTGGTAAACGCTAGGGTACAGAGGTAAGCTATAGAAATTTCAGGTGAGTTGGGAAGACTGTACACACACGTTTGTACTAACAGAACAGTAGCAAGTATAACAACTATTATGCTAATGATACATGATGTATTTCATTAAACTAGTACTGTACTACAAGTCATGTGGTCAAAACATTGAATGCAAATGAAGTTAGAAAGGCAGGAATTTGTTTGGAAAAGTTTTTCTAGAGAAATTCAAATCAGATTTTGAAAGATAATGCATAACAGAAGAAATTGGAATTTCTGACAGAAAGGGCAGTGCAAGTTTCCTTTATGGAATGCATGTGATGTGTATGGGAGATGAGGGGAAATAATGGGGAGGACTGAGGCTAGTAAAGAATAGGTGTGGAGAACCTTGACAACCAAGCATTTTTCAGATTTAGTGCCTGGGGTTAAAGAACTTTTAAGCAAGAAATGCTCTCTTGTGGAACTTGTGAATTATTCAGTATACAAATTAGATTTCACTAGAGGTACATTGGACAGGAAAGCAAACTGGAAATCAACTGCAGCAGTAGGGGTATGAAGTTACAAAATATAAACCCCACAGTGCCAATGAATAAGACACAAATAAATGAGGTAACATTGAGAAAAAATTATCAGAAAGGATTAAAAAAAAGAAATACGCTTCCAACTTTTGTAGGTTGGTAATTAATAAAAATGGGTAGTCGGAAAATTAATTTCTACAAAAAGAGGTACCTCGGGCTATAGATTTCCTGAGTCGACTAGTGTTAAGCCACAAATCCCAGGGATCATGGGTAGTTGGACTGGAAGCCTAGTGTACAAACTGAGATGAAGGTAAAGATTTACACACAACTGCCATAAGCAAGCTATAAATACCTTTCTCAGAAGGAAGAAACATAGAGGAGAGGAAACTAAGAACACAATACTTTAATATTCTGTGGATGAAGAATGGCCACTAGGCTAAACAGTATGAAGTTCAGTTGTCAGAAATTCAAGGAGATAGAAAAGGAGAAATTTTGGAAGGAAATTCATCAGTGTCAAAAATGCTCGAGGAGGTCAAGGAGTGGACAGTTTAAAATTAAAAAGCATTTGGATTTGACTTGAAAGGTGTTATGTTTTTTGATGTCACATTTTGGTAGAAAGTGATAGAACGGAAGGTAAATAAGAGGAAATAAAGGGCTGTTTGGGGAAACGGATGAAGGAAAGGATTATACACTGACAGACTGCCCTGATATCAGAAGCAAGAAGAAAAAGTGATGCCTGTAAGAATACAATGTTTAATAAAGTAGAGGTGTTTTATTTTTTAGCTGAGGCAAGGGTTATTTGTTGGCTGAGTCCTCCTTCCCCCAAGTGTGTTAGAAGTTGGAAGAAAAATAAACCAATTGAAAAAGTGTGACCCGAGTGTGGTGGCGCATGGCTGTAATCCCAGCACTTGGGAGTCTGAGGCAGTAGGATCAATACAAGTTTGAGGACAGTCAGGGCTACCTAGTGAGTTCAATGCCAGCCTGAACTACATAGTGAGACCCCGTCTCAAAAAAACAACAAAAAAAGTGGAATTAATGTTTATAGAAGGTTAAATAAGAAACAATATTCTGTAGAATTGACTAAGATTAATACAGTTGAAAGTAGACAATTTGACTCTTGTACTTCAAAATTTAGGATTGAAAAATCATGAAAATACAGTAATCTTTCAGAAAATAGAGGTTGAGGACTACAGTCTAAACATGGGGCCATTTTTTTCTTTGAAAGAACAGACATGCTATGTATAAAGTAAACCAGCCCATTGCCTTTCTGTATAATACCCCATTTAATACTGACTTAACAAGTAAGTAGTATATTTCCAGGTTGTTATGGTAATTAACTTGGAGTTGAAAATTGTGTTGAGTACATAATTCTCTGTCCTTTGCCAGTAACTTCTCCTCTAAATAGAAATAATAGAGAGTAATGTGTGCTAATATCAGTATAGTACTATACTCAGCAGTAATTGCGTAGTAACATTTCTCAGATTCACAACTACAGGTTAGTTTTTGCCTTAGTTCAGGTATATGTTAATTTACTATGGCAATGACTTTTAAAATCTTTTTTTTCTTATAGTGATGGTATTATTAGAGTATTTACAGAATCAGCAGATCGGACAGCAAGTGCTGAGGAAATCAAGGCTTTTGAAAAAGAGCTCTCTCAGGCAACCATTGATTCGAAAACTGGTGATTTAGGAGACATAAATGTTGAACAGCTTCCTGGGAGGGAACATCTGAATGATCCTGGTAAATATTTCAGCATATGTAGTAGTTAAATATGGTACCATGTTTGCCTTTTGGGTTGCTAGGAGTAATAAGAAAAACAATGTTTTCCTCGTGTTTCATCATTGTTCTTACTGCTAGCTACTGATTTTTGAGAATTTTTACTATCATACCTAACTGCTGTAAGAAACCATGTTTTTGCCTTTGTCTTACAATTTAGACTTTGTGTAAAGCTTCCTATAAGCAAAATTTTGTTTCTAATAAATCTCCCAAAAGTTAGGTCAAAAATAGTAGGTACTCAGAAATCACTCATTTAATAGTTTTTGGATTTTCTGAAAAAGATCGTAGAAACTAAACATGAGCTGTGTCTGCTTAATGAATTGGGATCGTTTGACTGTGAAATCAGAGTGCAAAATTCACCTCAGTGAATTCTTGTGGATGTATCCCTGGCTCATCATATCAGTGCTTCTCCAAACTTGGTTTGTGGGGATTCTTAGATCCTTTCAGGATGCTCATGGGGTCAACACTAATTTTAGAGTATTTGTTGTTATTTGACTTTTTATACTTTGTAAGGTTTACACTTACGGTGCAAAAGCAGTGGTAGGTAGAACTGCTGGCTGGTCAGGACACAAATCAAGGCAGAGGCACCAAATTCTTCAAGTAGTTACTATATTCTTCACTGGCGTGCTGTTGTCAGTTTTAGAAAAATGCTTTTTGCCACTAAGAATCTCTTTGGTGAAGCATTAAGAATTGTTAATTTAAGTGTTAAACACACATAAAAAACACCACAATTCGGGGCTGGGGATTTAGCTCAGTGATTAGAGTGCTTGCCTTGTAAGCACAAGGGCCTGAGTTTGATCCCTGGCACCACCCAAAAAAAAAAAAACCAAAAACAAAAAAACACCACGATACCATGGTGTCTCAAGGAAAGCATTTGTGTAGTTTTTTGAGTTGCAGATGACTACATTTTTTTATGGAATATCATTTTTATTTGAAAGAACTTGTTATTCAGGTTTGGGTATTTGGCAGATGTTTTTCTGAAAATGCACACAATGAGCATGTCACTTTAAGGAAAATAATGGACAATATTTGTGGCCAAAGATAAAATTCAGGCTTTTGCAAAAATCGAAATTTTGCAAAATTTGTTTGTCACCAGGAGCTTAATAGCTTTCCAGTATGCAAGAGACCATTCTAATGATATAGGTGGTAATGTTAACAAACGTGAGTTTCTTTGATACTGAATAGTAAAGATCTGTGTAAGTCAGTGAACTACTGTTTTCTAAAACACCAGAAAATGGTATTGTACACTAATACACTGGTAGAAAATCCACTCAATAACCATTGAGTTTGGAAAATAAACCAGTGGATTTCAGTATAAAAGAGCAGAAAAAAAAATCCATTGATGTGGCTTCAGATTCTATGTTGTAACCTTTAAGGAACTGACACTTGTGGAATATTGACATTTCCTGAAAAAGCTACTTCATCTTCTGTTTCTGAAGTTCTTTTTTTTTTTTTTGATATGATACAGCATTTCTTTTTTTTTTTTTAATTTTAAACAAGAACATGTATTGTTTCTGAAGTTCTTAGGATGAATTTTTTTACAATTCAGCCAAAAGAAATTAGTAAAAGTGAAAATTAAAGGATGGTGGAGTAAGCCAGAACTGGCATTTATCAAGCCCATCCTAGATTCCACTGATCATTATGCAGAAATAGGGTATCAAGCGGCTTCAAGATGCCAGGGGCTGGAATCTCTGAGTAGACAACTACAGCTCTACCCTACGGAAGAGCAACATGAGTCTTTGGAAGACAGCTACAGTCACTGTGTCTGCTACTGAATGCCTTGCTGAGAAGGTGACATTTGAGTTAAGAAAACAAAGGAATAACCTGGCATGTTGGCACATGGCTGAGGCAGCAGGATTGCTGAAGGCCAGGAGTTGGCAGCAACCCTGGGCGACATGGGGCCCTATCTTAAAAAGGAGGGGATTTAGCGCAGTGGTTAGAGTGCTTGCCTAGCAAGGACAAGGCCCTGGGTTCAGTCGCCGGCACCAAAAATAAAACCCCAAAAAACAAAAGAAAACATCTGTATGCATGTGCAAAGAGCCAGTCTTGCCAGCATCTGTGTGAGAAATATCCTGGGCAGAATATATCCAGTAAAAAGGCTTCATGGCTGAAGTGGGGTGACAAGGGATTCGGGAAGAGTAGAAGGTAAAGTCAAGAAAGATATCAGAGGCAATTGATCTTTGGTCTTGTCCACAACTCTAAGGATTAAGGCTTTTACCCACGAATAAAAAGCCCCTGAAGATTTTCAAGCAGAAAAGTTTTAGTATTTAAACTTTTGAAGAAATTCCTGTGATTGTTGGACTGAACGTGACACTGATTCAATAGAAGGCCATTGAATCAATCCAACCAGGACATGGTGGTGTTTTATACCAAGAAATAAGGATGAAGATGTTGAGAAACTGGAGTTCTCTGGGTATATTTTAAAGAATGAGCTGATGGAATTGCTAAAGGATTAGCTGCAGGAATGAAAGAGATACCAGACTCTTACACTTTTTGTCCAGAGCCACTGGAAGAATAGAGAGCTGTTTACAGAAGTGGAATGTGTTAGCAAAAGATATTTGGTGATAAAACTTGTTTTATTTTTGATAGGCCAGTTACTTTCTGGTAGAGTCACATTTTAAACTTTATTTATTAAAATTTCATTTTAACCATTATTTCCTTTTACCTTATAGTAGAATGATGTTTTCAAATCTTTTGTTTAATAAGATTTTCTTTTAAACTAAAATATATATTCTCTTTTATGTGTAAATTTTAATACTAAGTATTTTCTATCTAAATGTTTTTGGACCTTTACTCTGTCATTCTTTGATTCTTAAAATTTTTTTTAAGGTACTAGAGAAGGACAGACTCGTCTCATCAGAGATGGGGAAAACATTGAAGCCTATCAGTGGAGTGTTAGTGAAGGGAAGTGGATGAAAATTGGTGATGTTGTTGGCTCATCTGGTGCTAATCAGCAGACATCTGGAAAAGTTTTATATGAAGGGAAGGTATGTCAGTTTCAGCTTTCTAATTATTATCTTAATTAAAGGTTTTATTTATTACTATGGAGAAATTTTCTTTTTTCCCTTGTCTTAAAATAGATTTTTTAAAAATATCTTTCCAGGTGGGTATAGTGGCACACACCTGTAATCTCAGTACTTGGGAGGCTGAGGCAGGAGGTTTACCATGAGTTTGAGGCCAGCCTGGGCTACATTAAGTGAGTTCAAGGGCAATCTGAACTACATAGTGAGACCCTGTCTTAAAAATTAATTAAAATTTTAAAAAATCTTTCCATGTTGAGAGTGCTGTGTGTAATAGAAAAATTAACCATTTTCTATGCTTTAGAAGTTCCCATATATAATTTCTCAACCACTTTGGATTAGGAGCTTCAGTGCCATCTTTCATCTAATGGTTAATGCCTGGCTGTGTTTAACTTGACTGGAAAGGCCTTGCAGGTAGTGCTTATAATGCTAACATGGTTTGATAAGTAAGACACTGTAACAGGTGATTCTTGTACTGTGAAATCAATTAGAAACCCTCCTTTCGCCGTGTAATTAATTTTTTTTCTTTTTTTTTTTTTTTTTTTTTTGGTGCTGGGGATCAAACTCGGGTCCTTGTGCTTGCAAGGCAAGCACTTTAACCACTGAGCTAAAGCCCCAGCCCCCGCCGTGTAATTAATAGATAGTTGTAATCCATCTCCCATCTCACCACACCCCAATATATAGTAATCTTGCAGCACGTGCAAATGATTGCTATTAATCTTTGTTACCCAAAGAGAAAGTTTTAGCACTATACTTTGGAGAAAGTTTGTCGGGGTTTTTGTTTTGTTTTGTTTTTTGAGACAGGGTCTAGCTATGTAGCTTAGGCTCACCTTGAGCTCACTGTGCAGCCCACGATGGCCTCGAACTTGCGGCCATCCTCCTGCCTCTGCCTCCCAAGTGCTGGGATCACAGTCATGCGCCACTAAGCCTGGCTGGACTGAAATAAGTAACACATAACATCTGTGGTATGTTATATCTGTCATTAATACATTATAAATAGGCAAATTGGTAATCATTTATCTTTTTGTTTTATGTTCCTATTATAGGAATTTGATTATGTTTTCTCAATTCATGTCAATGAAGGTGGACCCACATATAAATTGCCATATAATATCAGTGATGATCCCTGGATGGCTGCGTACAACTTCTTGCAGAACAATGATTTGAATCCCATGTTTTTGGATCAAGTAGCTAAATTTATTATTGATAACACAAAGGGTCAGATGGTGGGACTTGGGAGCACCAGCTTTTCAGATCCATTTACAGGTGAGTTAGGGTTTGTATTAAATTTTTTTTTTTTTTCCACTTTTGGTACTGAGATTTGAACCCAAGGTCTGTGTGTGCCCAAAAACACATATTACCACTTAGCAAGGTTGATTTTCCTGGTAGTTTAAATACCTTGTATGAATAGCAGTTTAAATAAAAATAAAAATCTGCAGGAAGTTTTATTTCTTTATTTTTTTAAGCCTCGAATTATATAATTCTGTATTTTATAGAAATAATTACAAATTGCTCTGTTTCAGAAGAACAGCCTCATTGTAAGCTAAATAAAATGAATAACCTTTTATTCAGTCATTTGAAATAGAAATTTAAGTTTCTTTATATACCTTCCTTTTTTCAAGTTTCTTTTGCATTGTTAAGAGATTGAACCTAGAGCCTTGTGCATGTTAGACAAATGCAGTATTGCTGAGCTACACCCCCAGACCTTAGTTTTTATTTTTTAAATGCATATGGTGAAATTTAGTAAAAAGAAATTGATCTTACATAAAGCTTAGTTAGTTGTATATCAACTCTAGGAGTGAATTGTGGATATGTGATTTTTTTTTGATACGTGATTTATATGCCAGATTTTAGCCTTAAGTTAGCTGTTTATAATATAGTATATTGTACAGTATCTAAAATATTATAAATGGGGTTAGGAGCTCATGCCAATTTTTAAATTACAATCCAAGTAGTATTAGTCTGAATTCGGGCTTTTAGGAATTGGATTTCGATCGTAGTATTATTACCCTAAGTTCAGTATCCAGGGAACTGAAGTATAGGAGAAAATAGAGCGTTTCCAATTTTAGGGGTTGTGGGGTGCTGGAGATCAAACTCAGGGCCTTGCACTTGGTGGGCAACCGCTGTACCACTTGAGCTAAATCCGCAACCCCTGTTTCCTCTTTTCACAAGGACTACTCTAAATAAAATTTTGAGTTAGGTACTTTACTGTTAATGTTTTTCTGTTCTCATTTCTTTGTGTGAATATGATGTTGGGCGTTGAATCCAGGGCCATGTACGTGCTAGGTGAGCACTCCTAATGAGTTGCATTCCTGCCTACCTGTTGTCATTTCTGATTCTGCTTTTCATGTTCTACAAAAACTCCGCATCATCTTCCTGTCTCAGATTCTTACATAGATTTGTTCTTTTTCCCTCACTAATACTCCATCTTATGAATCATCTCCTTCTAGTTCAAAATGCTATTGCCCACTCACATATGAAGCCAATTTCACTTGCATGTTGACAATGGAATTATTCAAGTAATTCACTACTGAGCTATAAATGATTTAACCCTCCAGATACTTTTTATTAACTCAAAAGATAAATTAGATACTGAGTCCCTGGATATTTCTGTCGAATATTTCTGTTGTTGGAATTTCAGAATCAGAACGAGAGTGAACACACGTGGCTATACTGTGTAGCTATGTTGTGGGACTGAAGGACAGGTATTAAAGCAGTTGGCTCTTTCTGGAAAGCTCGTAACTACTTGGTTTGTTTTGCTTTGTAAGGAATCCTTGTGTATCATTTTGGGGATGACCTGGTTATTTCCCTAGAGGTACTAACCATACATTCTCACATATCACACTGTTGTAAAGGTGTAAACAGAATTCAGTTCCCTCTGTGCTACTCATCCTCTTTGTAATTCTTTTCTCCAGTAGGTTGTAAACTTCAGTAGGTGCAAAGAATTTTGTTCTCTGCTGGATCTCCAGCACTGAGTAAAATGTTTGACACATGAGTTAATTGAAGCAGGATGTCTTTAAAAGGTTAACATTTAATACCTGTGGTTTTGATAGCAGCTGGAACAGCAGGAATTCTTGTGAATTTGTAGGAACAGGGATAGGAATTGATCATGTGTGTATATCATTTATACAGTTTTCATTATCTGAATTCGGTTTTAACATTTACATGCTGGGGTTAAGATCAAGCATTGAAAAAAAAAAAAAACTTGGCAAATTACTGAAATTTTAGTTTTTTTCTAGCTATACTTTTTGACTGTAATTTCTGTCCTATCACCTGACACCTTGCTCTTTAGTTTTTCTGTAAGCTTAGATTCTTCTAGTGTAAGCATTGTGCTCTTTATGGAATTCAAAATCTTGATGTACTTCAGCTTTTCCTCTGTTTTGCACGCGTAGGTGGTGGTCGGTATGTGCCAGGCTCTTCAGGATCTTCCAACACAGTAACAACAGCAGATCCTTTTACAGGTGGGATACCCTTCTGATAAATGCATTCTTCACTAAATAGATAACAGTTTACATTATAAGTCTTTACATTTTGTAGATATTAATTTAGTAACTAATAAGTCCTTGCCTATATTTTGAATTCTAATCAATGTCTTTTTTTCTAACTTCTAATTTTTGCCTTTTCCTAGAGTGCTTTTATAGATTTTCTCATGGCTTTTAAATGGCATATTTTTAGATCTTGTCATTCTTCCTGCCAAGAAAGCAGAGCAGTTAAGAATACAAGTTTTAGAGTCAAACAGACATTGGTTCAAAACCTGGCTCTCTCACTTACTTGCTATAAGAAGTTAGCAAGATATTTAACCTGTCCAATCCTTTTTTTTTAATCTGTGAAATTAGATAATAGGGAGTCCACCAACCAAGACACAACATGAATACTGTCATTGGTGAGATGCTACCAATCACAAGCAGAAAAAAAAGCCGTGTGGGCCCTTGATACTGAATGGAGCAGTATAATCAAGATGTCTGTCTATTCATATTTTGACTTACCATGGAAGGAGACATTCTGCCCTGCTACCCAATATTAACTCTTCCTTGTTTTTTTTTTTGGTGCTGGGGCTCAAACAGCCTTGCACTTGCTAGGCAAGCTCTCTACCACTTGAGCTAAATCCTCAACCCCATTCTTCCTAATCTAAATTATTAATGACTTTCTTGAAGCTTTCAGAGTGAATTAATCTTACTGAGGTATGCAAGCTTCAGAGTCAACATTACTGGGGAAAAATCACCACAGATGGACTTTAATGCGGCTGAAGAAGTTTCTATTTTCAGAATGGCTCTTGATATCTTTTATGATGCTGTTCTTCAGACAGAGTTGCTGATAATATACTCATTTTGGGAAGATATTCATAGCCTTTGTGGAATCCACTGCCTTGGAAATGTGGTAGTGTGGCCTGTAAAAATATCAAGCTACAATGATCTCTTAGCCATTTATTGGGCCAACACACAGCCCTAGATCCCATTGCTAGTACATAATGTATGACACCCACCACTTCAGGAAAGTGTGTTTTGCTTTGCAGTTTTAGTGGATTTAGTCATAAGTCTGCCCCCGTGGCAGGAAAGCTCTTTAGTGCTTACCATTTAGGAAGCAAAGAGAGGTGAAAGAGCTAGGGACCCTTCTACGTAACACCCCCAGTGATCCAGCTTTTCTTAACAGCTCACACTTCCTAACAGCACATGAACTGCTGAATAAACCCACTGATGAGTACAGCGTCCACATGACCTAGTCACCTTCCAAATACATGAGACTTTAGGGGACATTTTACATCTAAACCGTAACAGTTGGTATCATGAAGTTCTGAACTGCTCTCAGTGAGCTGCTTTTCTCCTATGAATGGATTGGTAGCCCAGATGCAAGTGATTGTACCCTGTGCATTAACAATAAGGATACTAAAATAACCAGCTATCATGCTAAATGTTGTGATGGTAAATGGCTGTGAAGGAAATCTTTGATGTGATGATCTAAAGAGTGGATAAAATAATGGTTTTATCAGCAGTTCAGGAACAGTGATGTTCTGAAACTTACTGCAGTAGAGTTCCAAAATCTCATTGGCAGCTTTTTTCTGGATCTCAAGGAACATACCAAGCTTCAACCAGTGCCAACAAAATCAAGAGAGGTCCAGGGGCCATCGTAACCAGATCATGTTTTATTTATATTATTTTATTTTTTTTGGAACTGAGGACTGAACTCAGGGCCTTGAGCTTGCTAGGCCAGCACTCTAACCTCTGAGCTAAAACCCCAGCCCAGATCATGTTTTATTGCTGTACAACTAGATCATGTTTTATTGTTGTAGTTCTGAAGATGCAATGATTATATATATATGAGAAATAACATACTAAATGTCTAAGAGAACTATGATGTTGTTAGATCACTGAGCTATGCTTGTATAAACTAGATAATATCATCTACCATATTGAGATGTGAAAATTAAGTGGCATAATACTTTGAAGGTATTTAGCAAAATGGCTGGAATACATTGAAGCCATCAATATATTATCATTATTGTTGTTGTTGTTCTTCCAACTTTACTAATAACAGTGGGAGCAAAAGCATTCCCCAACTGACTTACAACTTTAAGGTCCTTCTTAATTGTTTTCTTTATTAATTTATCTGGTCCTTGAACTTATAATGTCCATTACAATGATCTGGGAAGCTTGTTTAAGTTCACATATCTCAATATTCTATCCTAGAGATTCTGATTCACTAGGTTGGAGGGGAGGTTAAAAATACTTACGCCAGCTGGGATTTAGCTCAGTGGTTAGAATGCTTGCCTAGCAAGTGTAAGGCCCTGAGTTCGATCCCTGGCACCAAATAATAATAATAGTAATAATAATAATAATAATAATAATAATACTTACTGTCTGTTTCCCCACTCAAGGATTCTGACTAAATGGTCTTAGGCTTGGTTTACTGCAGGGTATTTTTTTAAATTTCCTGTTGCGCCTAAAGTGGGGCTGATATATAGTACCACTGGATTATGTATGGACCCTGGGAATTTGCATATTAAATAGATTATTCTCATTCAGGTGGACAGAGAATACATTTAGAAAAGTATTGGGCTGTACCTTGTTTTAATAGCTTAATGCCTTGAGCAAGTTATTCAGCCTTCCTTTTCTAAAATACTGTGAATTACAAAGCTGCCTAATTAATACTTTAATGAATGTGTGCACATAAAGTGCTTAGTGTTCATTGTTTTAATTACTCTTATTTACATCTTTAGTTTTTAGACTGTTTTTGCCTTTTCTGTGTGTATTGCACCTGTTATACCATTTCCTAGATTATATAAACTTAGGCCTAAACAGTAGCTCTTCTTTGAGGGGCCGATCCAGGTTTGAATGTCTCCAACTCTTGCTGATTCTCTCGCCACACTTATTTTTCGTATTTCTTTCTCTTTTCAATAAGACGGCCATAACTATGATCTGCAGTGTGACTGGGCTGTTGTCATAGCATTCTATCTCTTAGCCACGTCTTACCTGATTTGTGTTATATGCTAGCACCTAGTCCTGTCTTTTTACTTTAATAGGGTTCACGTTTCATTATGGAAACCTTTCTCTTCAATGCATTTATATTTTTATAATTGACTAAACTTTATACTTATACTGTATAAGCCATCTAATGTCTATTTTGTCATTTGAGAATTGCATTTTTAGCTTACTATTTATTGGGTACTTACTACATTCTGGTGTGCAACACATTGTTCTAAGCGTTTTTCTGTATTTATAGCATATTGTGTATGTAAAGATGCTATTCTGAAATGTGACTAATAATGAAATAAGTTTTATGAAGTTTTTTTCAACTTTATAATTTGTACTTTGTTTACTAAGAGTATTACTACATTGTAGGTGCTGGTCGTTATGTGCCAGGTTCTACAAGTGTGGGCACTAACATGACTGGAGTTGATCCGTTTACAGGTACATAGTTTTAATTTCCTTTTCTTTCTTTTAGAATTTTAAAATTCACTGAAACTTTTATATTATGAAAATGAAATTTGTCGTTTTCTTGCTTACATTTTTCATAGTAAATAATTTTCTTTGTTTGACCTCTAGATTTTTCTCAAAAATGCCTCATTACTGCACGTTAGACTCTAGACAGTTTAATACGAGTAGGCTCAAACCTTATCTTCAGAAGTGGTCACTGATAAAATACTGCTCTATGTTGGGGTCTTGGCAGGACTAGTTGTATAACCTTCTAGTGTGATTCTAATACACAACCAGGATCAAAAGCTATTGCTTTACTGTAAAGTCAGGTTCCTAACTACCCTTACAAAATCTGTTTATTCTAATCTCTCGTTCATCTTTTGTTAATGTATCAAGAGTGCTATAACTGACCCTCCATGGTGGCACACACCTATAATCCCCACACTATGGGAGGCTGAGGCGGGAAAATTTGAGCCTGGCCTGGGGAATTTAATGAGACCTTGTTTTAAAAAAGGGCTCAGTGCAAAGGCCGTGGCTTCAGTTCCCATGGAGTAGTGGGAATTGGGAAGTATTGAGAAATTAAAGGCAACAGTGCTCCTTTGCATTTTCCAAAAGATTTTTTTAACAGTTCAGTATCTATACACTGGATCTTTGTGTACATTGGTCTAAGCTATCATCTTCTCTCCCCTAAATTAATGAAGTAATTTGTCTCCAAAATGGTCTCTCCATGATCCATAGGACAGCCAGGGATCTTTTTTACAGTTTATTCAGTTTATGCCCCTCCGCTTATTAAAACATGCTGAAATGGTATCCCGTTGAATATTTTCTCTTTCCTTGCATTCCTTTGTCTGTCTTCTATCCAGCTGTGCTGACCTGTGTCAGTTTCTTGAGCTTGCCATGCTGTTTTCTGCCTTAGAAGCTTTGAGCACACCATTCTGCTTTGTTATACTCGCACCCTTTTTGTTATTTTAACCACATGTTGTTGGTTGTTGTTGTCCACTCTTCATTGCTCACCCCATTTCTCCCCTTTTAATTTAAATTTTAAAAACAGTATTTATTAAATGAACTCAGTAAGCCTTTTTGGTCACTCCTCTATGTCCTCTGCCCAAACACCTGCTCTATCATAAACTCTCATTGCATCCTATACTTTTTCTTTAGAAAAAGTTCTCTCCTTGTGTCCTATACTTTTTCTTTCCTTGTACAGTACTTGTTTGGATATTTGATTAACATTTGTATTCTCCTTAAAATGACTATAGACTGCAACAACCAGAAGTGCTGGTAGTATCTGTATAGCTTATCTTTGGTCATGTCAGTAAATATTTTATGCTGTATAAACAATTAATTTTGTACACTTACAACTTGTTTCATCTGTATCTGCCTTTGCCCTCTCTAAAATAATCCATATATTAAATTTTTCTTCCTAATTTTGTAAAGGATCTCTATATTAGAACAAAATAGAATATAAATTAAGATTTAAAATGTAAGATATTCGATTTAAATTAACACTTTAGTCAAAGTTGCTTTAATCCATTGAGTATTGCTGAATTTTCATCTCGTACCAGTTTTTCATCATCAGATACCGAGATATCAGTAAATATAAACACTATCCAAAATTTTGTAGATGATTTATTTTCTTTTCATCTTTTTTCTTAAAATTTCATGTTATTTGTATTGCATGCACCAAGTAGTTGCGTATTTCAGTAATTTTGTGAAAACAAAGTTACACAATTAGAAAAATCTCATTTTTTATCACTCTTTATAATTTTCATAATCTTCTATTCTGGAAATAGGGAATAGTGCCTATCAATCAGCTGGATCTAAAACAATGAATATTTATTTCCCTAAAAAAGAGGCTGTCACTTTTGACCAAGCAAACCCTACACAAATACTAGGTAAGTCTGTTTCAATTAATTTGCTTACTTTCCCATTGACTGTTGGAATTTTCTCCTACCATATCTGCAATTGGGTACTTAAATGAATAGAGACTTCTAATGTGGTATTGCACAACTGTGCTGACTGCAGATACACAATCTAGTAATGTACCTACAATACATTGTAAGAAGAAGCCTTATATAATTATAGGATAAACGATTTATGGTGACTTTAATGAGGAAAAAACTACAGGGAAAAATTGTAAAGCCCACCTGCTGCCAATCTCTTTAATATATTCAGAAAAAAATGAAAATGAGTAAAACATTTGAAAAAGCAAAGCACTTTTAAAAATTAGTACCCCTTAGAAATAATAAAAGCCTATTTTAAGTTGCGCATTAAAAATGAAACTGCTGGGCTGGGGATTTAGCTCAGTGGTTAGAGTGTTTGCCTCACAAGCATGAGGCCCTGAGTTCGATTCTGGTACCAAAAAAAAAAAAAAAAAATGAAACTGCTGTACTTACTTTGATGACTTTTTCTTTTAATTTCTTTTTCTAAAAACAAAGTGACAGCGTTTTTGTGAGCCAAGAGAAATACTGTTTTGTCACAAGTATCACGGCGAGACTTAATTGAGATAGCATTCACAATTAAAGGAAGGGATTTTTTTGGTCACTATTATCCATCCTATTTATAAACATCACTCAGATTTTCTTGGGGCTGAAGATGTAGCACAGTGCTTTCCTTGCAAGCACAAGGCCCTGAATTTGATCCCTGGCACCCCCCCAAAAAAGAAATCACTCAGATTTTCTTAATTTATTTTGAAAAAATAAACATATGTACATTTTCAGACATTTTAAAACTATACCTTAGAGACTTATTTTTGTAATTTCTTAAATTGTGTTTTCAATAGTTAATGTTAAAATTTTTAATGCTAAATAGTAGTGAAGCAGGTCTGTGACTGATAAAAATTTTAAAAGGTGGACAGTTTATCTTCTTTACCTTTCTGATAAGTATTTGGGCTTTATTATTCTTGTAAAGATTTTTGAAGATAAGGTATTAGATAACTCACAGTGGTAATGACAAGGATACTGTATTAAAGATAACTGATAAGGTTTGAAGGAAATCTTAAACATGGGAGAAACAATTGGTTCTAAATAAAATTTTTAAATAATGTAATGTCAGATACGCATATGACACTAAGTCAAATATTATCAATAGACATTTAACTCTGCAACTGTTTTTGACAACCATAGAAGTTGCCTTAAGTTGGCTAAGAAGTTACAATTTTTTCATTGGGCAAATAGGAGACTGACTTATACTTGGGTTTATATAACATGATTCTGCTTTGAAACTGTTGGAAATGGTTACAGATATACTTTAAAACTTTATTACAAGCAGAAAAATTCAGAAGTTCTTAGAAAATGACAAGTAAAACAAAAAATGATCAAAGTGCCCTTTCTTTTACAATGTAGTGTTTGGCTTTAAAAAAAAAAAAGGCTGTTTCAAATTTTATGATTTTCTTTGATAACTGCCCAAAAAAAGCCCTAATATTGTACAGTAGAATACTCTTACTGAAAATTTTGGCTTTTATATATTATCTAGCTAACTACAGTTAGATAATTTGGAAGGTTTGGCTCTGGATTTTAGGAAAACTGAAGGAACTTAATGGAACTGCGCCTGAAGAGAAGAAGTTAACTGAGGATGACTTGGTGCTTCTTGAAAAGATACTTTCTCTAATATGTAACAGTTCTCCAGAAAAACCTACTGCCCAGCAGTTGCAGATTTTGTGGAAAGCTATTAACTGGCCTGAAGGTATAAACACTCTTAAAAATGTAATTAGAAAGCTTTCATTTCTCTAGGTCAAATGAAACTAGTTTTAGTTTTTTGAGGAATCTCCATGCTTATTTCCATAGTGATTTTTCTAACTTATAGAACAGTGGAGAAGAGTTCCTTTCTCCTGATAGCCTCGCCAGCATTTGTTATTGGCTGATTTCTTGATGATAGCTATTCTTTCTGGATTGAGATGGAATCACAGTGTTGTTTTAACTTGCATTTCTCGAATGACCAGTGATGTTTTCATATACTTATTTGCTGTTTGTATTTCTTCTCTGAGATGTGTGTGTTTATTTCAGATGCCCATTTTTGGATTGGGTTTTTAAATTTAGAGGGTCTAATTTTTTTAAAATACATTATATATTCTAGATGTTAGTCCTTTGAGGAGTAGCTGGTAAAATTTTTTCCCATTCTGTGTGTTGTTTCTTCACTCTGTTGGTGGTTTTTTCACTGCACAAAAGCTTTTTAATTTGATATGATCCCAGTTGTTGATTCTTTATTGTATTTCCTGTGCAGTTGAGGTTTTGCTCATAAAGTCTTTGCCTACACCTGTGTCCTTGGGAGTTTTACTTACTCTGTCCAGCAGATCAAGTGTTTCTGTTTTTATATTTAGATCTTTGATTCATTTGGATTTTAGTTTAGTGTTTGGTAGGAAATAAGGGTCTAGGTTAAATTTTCAGCATGTGGAAAGCCAGTTTTCCCAGCACCATTTATTATCTTTCCTCCAGTGAAGGTGTTTGGGCCCTTGGTCAAAGCTATGGTAGCTGAGTGAGCTGAGTGTGTGCTTGTAGTTGTTTCTGCATCTTCTATTCTTTTCCGTTGATCTTCAGGTCTGTTTTTTGCCAATACCATGCTGTTTTTAATCACAGTAGCTTTGGAGTATAACTTCAGATCAGAGATTGTGATGCCCCCTGCCTTGCCCTTGCTGCCCAGAATTGCTTTTGCTATCTTAGGTCTCTTCCGGTTCCATAGGAATTTTAGGATGCTTTCTCTAGTTCTATGAGGTATGCTATTGGTATTTTGATTGGGATTGCATTAAATCTGTATAATAGTTTTGGAAGTATGGCTATTTTCGCTACATTGGCTCTGCCTATCCAAGAACAGGAGATGTCTTTTCATTTTCTGATACCCTCTTCGTCTCCTTTTTCAGAGTACTGTAACTTTCAATGTAAAGGTCTTTTACTTCCTTCGTTAGATTGATTCTTTCATATTTTTTTTTTTGACACTGTTCTAAAAGATATTGTTGCCCTGGTTTCTCTTTCAGTGAGTTTGTTACTTGTGTACAGGAATGCTATTGATCTTTGAATGCTGACTTCGTATCCTGCTAAGCTACTGAATTTGGCTATTAATTCTAGGAGTCTCCTGGTGGAGTTTTGGGGCCCTTCTATGTAGAGTAATATATCATCTGCAAATAATAATTCAACTTCTTCCTTTCCTATCCATATTTCTTTTATTTCTTTCTCTTGTCTAATTGCTCTGGCTGTTGTTTCCAGAACTGTATTGAACAGGAATGGTGGTAGTGAGCATCCTTGTCTTGTTTCTGATTTTAGAGTGAAAGCTTTTTAGTGTTTGACCATTTAGTATGATGTTTTCATGTGTTAATTTTGTAGCGAACAAATAAAAACCTTAAAAATAGAGTAAAAGTCAGGTGGAATTTTCTGGATTTTCAAAAATACTAACTTTTGGATTTTTTTTTTTCAATAGACATTGTGTTTCCTGCACTTGACATTCTTCGCTTGTCAATTAAACATCCCAGTGTGAACGAGAACTTCTGCAATGAAAAGGAAGGGGCTCACTTCAGTAGTCATCTTATCAATCTTCTGAATCCTAAAGGAAAGCCAGCAAACCAGCTGCTTGCTCTCAGGACTTTTTGCAATTGCTTTGTTGGCCAGGCAGGACAAAAGCTCATGATGTCCCAGAGGGAATCACTGATTTCCCATGCAATAGAATTGAAATCGGGGAACAATAAGAACATTCACATTGCTCTGGCTACGTTGACCTTGAACTATTCTGTTTGTTTTCATAAAGATCATAACATTGAAGGAAAAGCTCAATGCTTGTCAGTGATTAGTACAATCTTGGAAGTTGTACAAGACCTAGAAGCCACTTTTAGACTTCTTGTGGCTCTTGGGACACTTATCAGTGATGATTCAAATGCTGTACAGTTAGCCAAGTCTTTAGGTGTCGATTCACAAATTAAAAAGTATGTCTCAGTATCAGAACCAGCTAAAGTAAGTGAATGCTGTAGATTTATCCTAAATTTGCTGTAGCGATGGGGAGAGAGACTGAGATAAGTTTAGTGGGTTTTTTTTTCCCTCACGTTTTACATGACTGGTTACAGATAACAGAAAAAGAATACTGTGGATTAAGTACAATTTCAGATCTTGTAAGGTGGGGCGAGGGAAAAGGAGAAATAAAGTTTTTGCACTGATGAACTGTGAGATTTTTCCTGTGTAATACAGATAGGTTTTCAAAGGTATAGAAACAAATCAAGAACTATAGTCAACAACACAACTCCAAGGGCATTTTCCATCTTACTGTAGCCACTCAGGAGAAGTGGCTTTTATTTAACTTCTGCACTTTCATTCTTAATTTTTTTTTTTTTTAAACAGCATGGACATATTTCAAGGTCTCATTTTAGGATTTACGTTAAAATTTTTAAAACTTAATTTTGTTACAAGTTATTTGTAAATAGAAAATGTGTTTGATGGCATTTTTAGATGAAAAAAACAAATTAGTAAGCTGTATTAAATCACATCAATTCAGACTGAGGCCTCAGATTGATTAGAGGTTAGATCTAGTTTGTTTTCCCCTTGACTAGTTGAAGTAATTTCATTTTTCATTTCAGTTTTGATATTAGGCCATTTATTTTTGGTCATTTTCATTATTTCAAAGAGAATTTGGACCATGTTCAATTAGGCAATTGTGGGAGCAAACACACACCAAACTATATTTTAAAATCTAGTCTCTAATGTGAAATTAGTATTTTTGAGCTCTCAGTACTGTCCTGGCAGTATACTGTACACTTTGACATTTAATCCTCAAACTGCTTTAAATGAGGGGTGATATTATCTGTTTTGAAAAGGAAAAACAGATTGAATTGATAGGAGTAAAAGAAAAATGATGCCAAAAGTGTGTGTTATATTCAAAAGTGTGTGTTATATTTATAGGTCACCTTGCTATGGCTCCCTAGAGAGGAGGTCACGGATAAGAAACCATTAATTACACAGTTTATTGCACTGAGATAACCAAGTTTCTTAAGCATTATGTTTCTCATCCTTTTGGGGGGAAGTGGGGAGTGAGTGGGGATTGAACTCAGGGAGTATTGAGCCATGTCAGCCTTGTTGAGACAGTCTTGCTGAGTTGTCTGAGCTGGCCTTGAACTTGAAATCCTCCAGCCTCAGCCTCCTGAGTAGCCGGGATTTTAGGCATGCACGGGATGCCTGGCAGATATTTCTATTTTGGGAAAAATCTTTTCACAGATATTGACTAATATATTGAGCAATATTCTCAACATTAATGAAGGAATCCATGGGGGTTCCTGCTTAATGCTAAGTAGCCATCTAGAAAAGGACAAAAATTTTTTCCCAGTAGGGGAAGAAACCTTTCTGATTGTCTATTAACCCAAAGAAAAGTGTGTGGAGTATCAAAAGAGAATAGGTAGGGGGGCTGGGGATTTAGCTCAGTGATTAGAGTGCTTGCCTTGCCAGCACAAGGGCCTGAGTTCGATCCCCGGCACCACAAAAAAAAAAAAAAAAAAAAAATGAGTAAAATGGAAATACAGTGGATGTGTACATTGCTAAATATTAAACTGCAATTTCTGTTGTGCACCTGGACTTTAAATACTTGCTGGTTCACTTAGATATGTATGCTATACTTTTTGCTGGATTGGGGTTTAGATTGTTAGATCAACACTGAATAGCAAAACTAAGAATTTAACTGAGGTCATTCTGGTTCAGTTACAGTACATTGCTGTCCTGTTAACATATCCAGTCTAGATTGCAATTTTAAGAGTGATTTACCTACAATATTTTTAAAAACTAGGTACCTTTGAATAGTGGTTAGGCATAGTCCTATTGAAAGGGGACTGGGGATTTAGCTCAGTGGTTAAGGTGCATGCCTTGCAAGCGCAAGACCCTGAGTTCGATCCCTGGCCCAATAAAGAATATTATTTCATTCTTCAAAATGTAAAGGATGACCAATTGTAAATACTCTTTGCTTTTTATCACTGTTTAAGCCTCTTTGTACCAATTTTTATTATTTCATGTTTGTACAGTTTAGCAAAACTAAAGTCTGATTGTTAAATAGGAGTTTGGAATTTTAAAGATCTTTTTAATTTATATTTTTCTATGATTCTTTTAATATATTTTTTCTGAATGTAAAAAGAAACACTCTTTGAATGAAGCATACACATATCCACACCCTGACACCCACCAAATTAAGATTGTCTATAATACCACTCTAGAGAATCATTAACATTTAGGGGATATCAATATGTATGCAGATGTGTTATTTTTTTGGGAAAAGAATTGTGCAGTACACACTGTTCCATAACCTGATTTTAAAACTTAATATTTGTAGTACATATATTTCCATCATAATAAACATGTCATGTGAATATACCCATTTCTCATTATCTGACATGTTTTTTCAAATTTTGGCTATTATGCATTGCTATGACAACTCACAACTAGTTCCACATATATTTTATACATGGAATTGGTAGCTCAAGTTAGATTTCTTTTTACACTGGTACCTGTGGCTAAGTAGAATTTAGTGTTCACACTGCGTTTGAAACCCATTGCCTGCAAAAGGTCTACATTACCATCTCCGTTTCATAACAATTTTCACTTTTTAGATGAATATGTTATATGAATAGCTGAGTTTGACATAATAGCAATCTGAGTATATAACCAATTTTGTTTTTAAAAGATTTTTATTAGTACATGTTTGCAGTACATAATGGTTACTTATACTGTGAGGAGTTGGTACATATACATAGCCCTGGGTCTTTGGGATATCTAATTCTTTTTAGTTCTTTAGAAATTCTAGATACTAGTCTTCTAATTGAGATGTACCTGGCAAAAAATTTTCCCATTCTATAAGTTGTTTCTTCACTTTTGGTTGTTTCCTTTGCTACATAACATCAATTCTCTTTTCATCCCCTTCTCCTGGCCTCCCATACCCTTCCCTCCATCTCTTGGTCCCCTTCCCTTTTGCTAATTTTTTTCTCATCTTTATGATCATAAATGATGGAAGAAGCATCGCTAAAAATAGATTGTTTTCAATTCTGGGCGTAAGAGTGGGGGATAGGTCTTTTAGTAGTTAGCTATGTATCTTACAGTTACTTTGTGAAGAAATAATAAAATGAAACATTTGCCATATATTATTCTTCTAGAGGTCTTGAGAGAGAAATTACCCATTTGAGATTGGAAAGTAATCTTTAATTTTAATCTGATTTCTAATGCATTTTCTTTAGAAAAGTATATGCAGTATAGTTGTAATTATTTTTTTTTACAGAATTTTTTTTTAATTTTTTATTTTACCAAGAACATGCATTGGTACATTGTATACATAATGATCATAATCAACATGGTTATTTTGTACCTGTACATGATACATCTTGGTTTTCCCCCCTCTTCCCCCCCTTCCCCTCCCCTCCCTTCCAGTCACCCACCCCTCCCTATTTGCAACAAGTGTAGCTACACTTTACCATTTTTTCCCCTTTCATCTTACTTT